>JAECUM010035870.1:0-53577 GCA_016617855.1 Megalonaias nervosa
TTGAACATGGTCTGAACGGCAGTCCTTTTCACAAAATAAATACAAGGATAAGGATTAACTGTTAATTAGTCACACTGGCTTTATTGCTTGTGTACTTAAGTCAAAGTTTTAGCTATTTTGCAGTTTAGGCACAGCTGACCAGAATATGAAAAAGGGGCTTGTCCTGTGAGATTATGAGGCATATCACAGGGAGAAATGGCACATCCCATGAGTGCTTGCACATTGGGGCAAGGGGGTGGGGTAAACAGTCTCCTCCCTCCAATTTTTATTGTCAGCCAATTAATGTGAAACTTTGATTTTATACCTGACCTCTTTTCTTTTAATTGCTGCTATTTAAACTTTTATCCCATCAGTTCCAGTCACTACAGATTACCATTTATATATACTACATGTAACTGGCATAGACTGAAAGGGTTTTTTTTTGTTTTTTTTTTTTAATTTTTAAATTTTTTTTTTTTTTAAGATTACTGAAAATTGTGTTTTCTCGAAACACGACTGTGTCAGGGGTTTAGAATCTTATTTCTAGCAAAGTTTCCATTTCATTAAAATCAGATCTCAATTTCACCTAGGACAGCGGTGATTTGATTTAGATTGTGCAGTGTTATACAGGATGGGCCTGAACAAAATTAGAGGGACCCCGGGTGTCGGGCTATCAAATTTTTTTTAGCACTGCTGGTGTAGATGAAAGATCTGTGAATTGATTGTTGCATTTTGTGGTTACTTACTCGGCCTTCTGCCCATTTTTGTAACTCGCACATTTAACACTTTTCCCAGGATTTAAAATATCCAATGGTATGTCTGGAACAGCGCCAACTTTTAGTCTAGGCCTAGCATTTGCATATCTTAGAGCGGCCATTTTTTCAGGATTCCTCTCCTTACATTCTTTTGAGAAATGTAATAAGCACAGAATGATGTATGGTGTTTGAAATCAACTCGCTTGCAATAATATATCCATACTTTCTTCATGTCTTTATCTTTTGGAAAAGAAAAAAAAATTTGTACACAGCCTTTTCTTAATGTGCCATTACGCCCGTAAGCAATGCAAAACGGCATTGTCTTTTATGCTGGCAACTGCCAGTCGGGATGCTGGAGTCGCTACTATGACATCACATCACAAAAGTAACAGAATAGGCGCAGAAATTTTGCATACGAGGTCACGGAAATTCAGCGCCTTGAAGATATGCCAATATTTAAATATTGGCATTACGGTCGCAGATGATACTTCAGAATAAGGTTTTCTTCTATAGTGCTTTTATTATTATTCTATATTTCCATTGATTTCTAGTCTCCTTTAAGGCTGTGGGACGTCTGTATTCAGGATTTAGCAGAAGTAGTTCCTAATGTTAATGTGATTGTGTAAGTATTTTCAGAGAAACATAATTTGCTATAAAAATTCTTCGATGCTGTTAGAAGGAGGGCTGTTGAGAGTCACTTTGTAATAAGGATATGTATAATTTCATGATGACAATTCACATAAATATATTCTTCTCAAATTGTAATCAAATAAGTAGAAAGTATAAGGAAAATAAAAAGAATTGTATCTAACAATGTGGACAGACATTGAAAAAAGCCAAAGACAGAATCAAGATTAAAAAAAAGATGTAGTTAATATCTTAGAGACAGATGGATAACATCGTAGTTACAGACAGATGGATAACATCGTAGTTATATAACCAAATTCTCTAAATTGAAAAAGTCGTATCAAGAAAATGAATGCTTCAGTACAGTCAGTGCATAGAACATCTGGTGTCTGTTCAAAAGATACTTCAAAATGGTTCCTATTCCTGAGAGGGCATCTCAATTGGACAATGACTGACATTCCAGAGACAAAAGTTGTTGAATATGCAGTCCTGGAAATATACCAGTCAAAGTACATCAGATTGCCTCGCTTCTATTTGTCATATTAGCTAAGTGTAATGATTGGGTACACCTAATTTTTCTTTCTCCAATCAGTCATCAGAGGAGAAGAATTATATTACTGCCCTAAATGTACAAAGAAAATATCCACATCCTCTCTTCAGAAATGAGTGACTAACATCTTCATTGATGTATATATGTTGCATTCAACAATTTTTACTGCATTTCTCGTGGAATTTGATTCTGTTGCTGAACAAGCAATTCTTAAGTTTCCAGTTTTTGGTATGTTCAGGCCACCATCCATGCAAAGGGGTCTCTTCCTAAGCATTGAAAACACAATGCCATATACAGTGTACATAGAGAGAAGGTGCCATTATTTGTTTTGTTGGAACTGGAGAAGATGTATTTGTATTTTACAGATACTTCTGTATGTTTGTAAAAAAGAGAACAAAGAAATTGCATCCAAAGTTTGATTGCCCTGAGAACTCTAAATGTTATCTAATATGGCATTGTAGATGTTTACACCATTGAAAACCTTTGAAGCAGGAGCAATTATCATTGTTCTGTCTTTCCTTTATATTGTCATTCCAGTGTTTCTTAGCTAACTAACACATACATAGTATCTTAATTATTCATTCCACATCAAAGTGTCGGTATCAGTTTTGTAAAGATATTAAATGCTTTTGTGAATAAGTTGTTAGAAAATAAAGGGGGTTCTTAAATGTTTGTAATTTCTATCCTTTCCGACTTTCATGCTGGGAAAGTTGACATTTTTACTTGGCAGTTTTATACCATAGGGGTAAATCTTTCGAACAACCATTGTGAAATGGTAAAGTGTATAGTTGTATCAGAGATTTTGTTACTTAGAAAAAATATTTTAAAAATTTGCTTATGCCTGGAATATTTAGGCTTTTACATTTTTTCCTTAATGTGGCAGAAAGAAGAATCTGAGTCATCATTTGGTTTTACAAGCTTTTAAAAAACAATTAAAACCACCCATTCAGCTATCCAGTCATGCTGAAAATGAAATCATGTTTATAAAGTTGCTAAATTTGCAGTCAAAGAAAGCAGAGGGACGCAGTCAAAGAAAGCAGAGGGACACTCAGTTAAATGGGCAGAAGGGCATACTGTGGCCTGGACAGAGGGGCAGGCTATTTCAGAGTCAAAGTGGGGCACCCCTCTATTTCTTTCTAGCTGGAAAATACGTATAAAAAAATCAATAAATTATATTCCAGCAGTTGATGACATGTGGAGGAGTTTTGTTTCCAGAGTATTCATTGCTTTAACTTTGGTTTCCCATCACAAGTTGCCCTTTGTTTCCCCAGACATGCAGGTTATAGAGAGTAGGTCATATGGAATCACTCATCACTAATAACCCTAATTGTCATCATGGAAGACCTGTACCTCACCGTAACCAACAAAATATTGGAACTTTTCTGACTGTAATCTGTTGTCTTTCCATAACAGTGAAAAAACCCTCTGCCTGTACTATTGGTGAATTTCTGCCAAAGAAAGCTAACTGTAGTTCCTATTTCCTTTGTGGCTACAATTATGAGCTCCAGGAGAAGCAGTGTGAGATGGGAAAAGTTTTCAGTCCTACAAGAAAACAGTGTGTATAGATGTATAGTCTTCAGGATGATTGCAGTCAAGGTGAATTTGAATTTTGATTCTCCTATGGCAGGCTTTAAATTCTTCTGTCATGAAAAATGGTATCTGTATTAACAGTAGATTCTTACTGCTGGATATATATATATATATATATATATATATATATGTGTGTGTGTGTGTGTGTGTGTATAGTGACAAAATATAAATTTTCACTCCTAAGAGAAAATTAATTTGTGATAGTATGGTTATCTAGTTGGTTAATCTCACAGCTAGTGGTATTAGTGGAGAAAACAAGAACTATGCACACATAATGTAGATGGAAGATCCTGATAGCTGAATGTCAAAAGTCCAGTATTATATTGAAAAGATATGAAGTCTTCCATTGTTAGAGTTGTTTTATGTTTTATGCTAAATTTTTTATGCACTTTTATAATAAGATGCTAAATGATTTGAATACCAGGATTCTACAACATTATGGGAAGGAGTTGTATCCCCTGACTGCTTCCTCTCCTAACTTTGGTGGCCTGAGTGGTTAGAGCATCCGACTCTGCAGGAGGTCGCAGGTTTGAACTCTGGTCAAGTCATACCAAAGACTTATAAAAATGGTACTAGCAGCTGCTTCACTTGGCGCTCAGCATTAAGAGGTTAGTGCTAGGACTGGTTGGCTTGGTGTCAGGATAATGTGACTGGGTGGGACATGATGCTACATGTTTGTGGCATGATGCCCCAGTGCTAGACATCGCTATAAACTGTCACACTGCAGACATCGTAGCAGTATGACTGAAAAAGATTGTTAAAGCTACGTTAAAAATACAAATCACACACACACACCCAACACGTGTTACTGTTATTAGCCCTGACTTGCAAATTGTAGTATTGTAGTGAATGGGATAAATTAAATCCACTCAAACTAATAGTCATACTTGTCATTTGGCAAATGTAAGCATAGAGGATATTTGCTTGAAACGAGTGAATAATGGATATATTTCATCAAGTAGGTGAAAATACTAAAGTATTTGTAGCAAGCAAATTTTCTTTTCATGTTATGTTGAGACTTATTGGCTGGCAAGATGTTCAGTATGACAGATTGACGTTGCCAATTTCTTACTGGATCCCTTATGATGTCAGTGGCTTACAATTTATGTTCTTCTGCACTGTTTTGTGATCATTCACGCAGAAAATGTAAACAGTTGCATAATTCTCCAATCAAGTTCAAAGTAAAATAGCACATTAAGGAAAAAAAATAATTTGCTCTTGTTGGATTTGAACTTGAGCTGCCTTTAATGGGAGGCAGCCATATTTACCTCTCGGCCACATAAGCATCTAAGAATGACTTCAAATTTCATGGCTATCTGGTTATCGATGCAGCAGTGAAATTTTTTAATCATATTTCATTCTATTGAATTATTGTAAGTATTTAACTTGCAGAATCCAGTAATTCATGGCCTAACATAAAATAAATTACTGTAACCAGCATACATTATACAGTAATGTGAATTTTCTGATTGTAATCTTTCTCTTTACTATTATAGTGACAAAACCATCCCTCTGTACATCTGGTGAGTTACTGCCAAAGAAAGATGACTGCAGCTCCTATTTCCTTTGTGGCTACAATTATGAACTCCAGGAGAAGCAGTGTGAGACAGGGAAAGTCTTCAGTCCTGCAAGGAAACATTGTGTCCAGAAGTACGGTCTTCAGGATGATTGCAGTCAAGGTGAATATGATTTATGCTTTTGATTCTCCAAGTCTGTGGCTGGCTTATGATCTTCTGTCATCAAAAATGGTATCTGCTAATGACAGTGTATGTATATGTATATATATATATATATATATATATATATATATATATATATATACACACACACCACTCCCTCGATAACTCACGCCCGGATAACTCGCGAACCCACTTATAACGCAGTGTCCGGCATGGCTCCCGATTTTTTTTCCAAAGAAAATATACTTTAAAATGTGCTGAACATGAAAAAAATGTCGATAAGAATTGGTAAATTGGTAAATTGAACCTTGATACATAGCTCGTTTTATCATTGAAAATGGTGATTATTGCCGGTAAAGATAGAATCCATATTGTGAAATTTGCAAGTTCTAATAAGATATCACATATTATGTTAGGTTTTTTTTAGAGAAATAGTTGTCAATACACTAAATAAACAGTCTGGTGAAACAGCGATCAACGAAAAATTCTGGTAAATGCTAACAGGTGGCAACAGAGAATGAAATAAACACCAATTAAATGTCTTGCTATGTGAAATTCACGTTCTAATCCTTTAATTTCGCTTCAGTGTAAACACTATAATTGCAACATATTCTCTTCTATGAAAACATGAAAAAGAGTCAATCGACTGTCACATCGAAACCCGTGAGTACTTCTGTGAGAACTTAATTACATGCCGGCTTTGTTTTGATCAACAACTTGGGGAAGTGTTTGTTGCATTAAAAAAATCATTACAAGAGACCTGTGTTGTTTTATCACTTTGAATATGTCTTTTGTATCAAATCAAACAAGGGAAGTACAATAAAAAAAATTCAAAGGCATGCCAATAGGAGCATAAGTAATGGTGGTCATTACCGTTCTCAAAATTCATTTTATTTGACCAATCGCAAATGGTTTCACATTTTTATGTACTTAACATCATTAAAGTATATAATATCAGTAATGTATCCTAATCATTTGTAAATGTGACCATGGAGAGCAAAGGAAGTAAGCGAAAGGTATACTCAGTGACTGAAAAACTGTGCATCATAGATATGGTTCATAATGGCAAAGCGAGATCCAACGTTTGCAATGAACTGAAAATTACTGAGTCTGTGTTTAGAGGTTGGCTTAAGGATGAGCAGAAACTTTGGGATTACTTACATGATGTTGATTCAGATGATGGGATCAAACGAAATCGAGCACGGACTGCAAACGATAGCGAATTAGATGATGCTGTGTACGCATGGTTCACACAGCAACGTGAACAAGGTGTTCCCATCTCTGGAACAATTCTCAAGGCCCAAGCAGAAAAAATGGCAAAGAGTATGGAGAATGAATCTCATTTTAGGGCAAACCATGGATGGCTTTGGAGATTCCAGCGCCGACATGGAATTAAACAAAATTCATTGTCGGGAGAGATACGCTCAGCGAATCAGGAAGCCGCATGTAATTATCCATACCAGCTCAGAGAGATAATCATCCGTGAACAATACACAGAGGCGGCAGAGAAATCAAAGAGTAACACAAAAAAAAATGAACAGATGTTTTCAAAATGTGAAGTGATATTTGTCAAACGTGTCACAAACTGCAAGTTTTATCATGTTCTAATTTACGTTGTTTTAAATTTGTAGACCCATTAAATTCATGTTGGTAATGGTTAACCCTTGTGAATTTATTTATTTTTTTTCATTTTACTTCTACCGTAATCAAATCTACCTATCGTTCGATCGACATTGTTTTTTTTAAATGAGTGTCAATCTTCTGTATAAAAAAAAGTCTACTTTAGATCAAACAATAAAACTAGAATGTATCCAATTCAACACAAAAATTAGTGACGTAGTACACAATGTGTGAAGTCGTACATGTGTTAAGCGAACGGAAACCATGTGGGATAATGTTTTGATGATCTCCTCAATATACTGTAAGTTATCCTGAAATTAATGTTACTCTGTGAGGAAAAAGGTAAACAAAGTACACTGCTATGAAGAGATTTATTCACAGTTAATCTTAGCACGATTAATAATTGAGTACTCAACACTGTAACATGCCAAGCCTCTACGTCGATCCCTTTGTTAGTTTTGTTGTTTGTTATAGGTCCCTCGATAACTCATGCCCTCACTTATAACGTGGTTGATGTTTTTGGACCCTGTTGTGCGCGAGTTATCGAGGGAGTGGTGTATATAGACAAAATGTAAATTTCATTAGAGAAAATGAAGTTGTGCCTAATATGGTTATCTAGTCTGATAATCTCACAGCTAGTGGTATTAGTGCAGAAAAAAAGATATATATCAGTAAATAGCTTCCCCCGATTGGTAACTTGTTTCATTATCCTTCTTCATTTGAATGACCAAGAGAGTTTGTGCCTTATCATCCAGTTGCTTTGGAACTCATTACTCATTTTGTATCCACTTAAGCTGAGCGTGGGCCTGTATGTACACACTCTAGCCAATGATGCCATAGTTTTTTTTACAGATAAATACACGGATAACATACCAGACATGCAGTACACCAGATTAATGCTGAAAAGCATCCACTCTTCAACGATTGGCCCACATTGCATCCATTAGTTCACTCAAGACTTTGCCATATTATTTGTACACCTTGACCTCTATATATGTTAGCTTTATCAACTAAAAATTGCTGTTGCTGCCTTATCCTTAGAAGTCTGATGCTCAGCTGAAACTACCGATGTCACACTTCCAGCACAGGCTGATTGCTACCCCCTTTCTACATTGAGCAGCATTTACTCTGCAACATTTGATCATACAGGTAGCATGATACCTGAACTAAGTCCCACATGTAAGCCACTGGGATTCATTGAACCTTCATCTAATACTCATGATTGTTATCGAATGGGTTGCATCTTGTATTGGTTTCTGTGCTGGTGATACTAGTCATCAATGGTTTTGTCTGCCAGCTGTTATGGAGACTCAACCACCACCTATGGGGCCTCATGATGATGAGCAACTAGCTGGTGCCTGTGGCCCCTCAAACCATTCTGCCCAACTGGACCACTCAGCATTAATATTAGTACCTGAATGGGGTCACCAGCTTTTACCTTGAGGCATTCAACAAACATCCCCAGCCCCACCTCCCCAAAGCACTTTGCCTTTATTCTAGTTGCTTTTGGCCATTGTGGGGCCTTCTAGGCCTAGTGTCCCAGTTAATACTAGTTGATAAAAACTCCTGCCTAAAACAAGGCTATGATTGTTTGCGTGTCCTGGTTTGCTCACAGGGTCTGCAATTAGTTCTGGAAGTCCAAAACACCCCTTACACAACTACTTATGAGCTTGGAAAGTTCCCACCCAAGGTTATTGTTGTTATTATCTCAATTTTGCTGTCATGGTAGCAGGTAAATTTGAAAGTGTTGCCAGGGTATTTAGGTCCATTGGTCTTGGATAATACCACAAAAAATGGATATAGATTCAATTTTTAGTCATTTTTACTGCCTTAAATTCCTAGTATATGATAAAACAAACCTATTCAGAATGGATAAAAATGCACTGCTTGTGTGAAAGAGAAGTTGTTGACTGATGCGTTGTATAGCTTGATTGTCTGTCACAGCAGTGATCACTTGCAGTCCATTTTCGTTATTTTCATAAATCATATTTTTTGTTTCCTTGCAGTTTAAGGCTTGGATGTAGGTCTGTTCAGGTCATCTTTGTTTAATTTGGATGACAAAATGTGTACAAGGTTTGAATGATTTTCTTTTGGTGATATATTACCACTGACAGTATGTAGGCATTTGGTCCTCCTTTCTTTGGTTCCTGCATGATACCTTGAAGAGTTGTTATATTTCTATGTTAGTCAGAATTTTTATGCACTTTTTATATTAATATGATATTAAATGATTTGAATAGAAGGATTCTATAACATTTTGTGGAGGAGTTATGACTCCTGACTAATCATTCTCCTGACATTGCTTTCCCAATGCATGTTGCTCTTTTTTATGGTCCTGAATAGCAAATTGTAGGGAGTAGGATAAATTAAATCCATTCTATGCTGATAGTATTGTTTGTCTTCTTGGTAGAATGATACATTGCTGTAACCAGTATGCATTATACGGTCATGCAAATTTTGTGATTGTTATCTGTTATCCCTTACCACTGTTACAGTGACAAAACCATCCTCCTGTTCTCGAGGTGAGCTTTTGCCAAAGAAAGATAACTGCAGCTCCTATTTCCTTTGCGACTACAACAATGAACTCCAGGAGAAACAATGTGAGATCGGGAAAGTCTTCAGTCCTACCAGAAAACAGTGTGTCCAGAAGTATAGTCCTCAAGATGATTGCAGTCAAGGTGAATATAATTTTTTGCTTTTGAACCCTTGTCTATTTCCAAAAATAGTGTTTAGACTGATAACCTCACAGCTAGTGGTATTGCAGCAAGAAAGCAGATATATTTCAGTAATAAAGTGTCCTCTGATGGATAAATATTTTATGATAACACCTTACTAGAATGTGTGGAAGAGCTTTATATGCATATGATCTAATTGCTTTGGAACTACATTATGCAGTGCACATAAGCTGGTCTACATGTAAGTACCCTAGCCATTGATGCTATGTCAATCTACTGTCACAGCTGTGTCTACATGTAAGTACCCTAGCCATTGATGCTATGTCAATCTACTGTCACAGCTGTGTCTATATGTAAGTACCCTAGCCATTGATGCTATGTCAATCTACTGTCACAGCTGTGTCTACATGTGAGTACCCTAGCCATTGATGCCATGTCAATCTACTGTCACAGCTGTGTCTACATGTAAGTACCCTAGCCATTGATGCTATGTCAATCTACTGTCACAGCTGTGTCTACATGTAAGTACCCTAGCCATTGATGCTATGTCAATCTACTGTCACAGCTGTGTCTACATGTAAGTACCCTAGCCATTGATGCTATGTCAATCTACTGTCACAGCTGTGTCCACTTTTACATTTCTGTGAGACTCTGATTAGGTGCCAGCCGTGTTGTCATCTCCAGCTTGCAGAAGTATTTGTTGTATTATTATAGTCAACTAAAAGTAGACCTGCTTTGTATTATCATGTTAATTATGTATTAAATGAAATGAAGGGGGCAGAATAAAAGAAAAGTGAAAAGGTATGAAGATCCTCCATGTGTAAGAGCTAGTGGTCATAGCTGTGTATCAGGTCAACTCATTTCAGCTGATCAATCGAACACTGTTTTAAATATTATTATGTAGTATAATTAATCTACCTTATATGAATCCACTCATTTAGAAATGTGATAAAATAGAGCAAGGCAGCCAAGGAGTGCATGGGAATGGAAAACTTCCTTTCATAGAAACAGTTCATTATGGAGAAGCAGGTTTCAGAAACTGAAAAATTTGAAATTCCTGAATTGGCATTCACAGGTTGCCTGAAGGATGGGAAGAAGTTTCACTATTACTTGCAGTGAAATCATGGCATCAATATTTTACTACTTGAACAAAAGAAAATGTTTTAACTCAACAACAACAACAAGCAGTGATGTAATGCACAGTATTTTCATGTTCATGAGATAGTTGTTGAAACCACTTGGAAAATGTTGTTAGCAATCTATAAAGGTAATTTATACAAAAGAACTAAATAACTTCATTAGTAAAAGCACTCAATTCACAATTATTCCCAATATGATTATAAAACGAGTATTTGGCCATTAAAGAGTCATGTTACCCACCCCCCACCTCCAGTTTTCTCGATGCCCAGTGGGAATGGCATCCCCTGAAATTTGTTTAGGTCCTCTGTAACTTGCTTCGTCACTTATAGTGCAGTCAATATTTTTGGACCCCATTGTGCACAAGATATTGAGAGAGAGGTGTATAAAACGTATTGGTTGTAATATATATAGTTGGCCTCTCAGTCAGTGTCTAAATTCAGAAGCCACTAGTTTGATAAGATAGAGTCAGAAGTGAGACTTACTCCTCTTTGAACCCAATCTATATCCCATGTTAGGGAAAATGTTCATTGCTTCTGAGTTGTCTTTACAGTATAGGACCTCCTTCACTAAGTAAAATAATTTGTAGAGTTATTAAAATTAATAATACATAATATAATATTAGACTGGTGGGTGCAAGAGTAGAGCAGAGAAAATAAGCCACGTCATTGTTTTAGAATTACAAGCTTGTTTCTTACAGAGTAATATCTTTTTGGAAAATACTGTTGCTGTTAGCTACATGTAACAGCATTGGTAACACTATTGGCTGTATCATGCCAAAGAAATGGAAGCTAAGAGCCTTTCCAAGGACATGCTGAGGCAGATGACCTAGGCTAGCCTGGGTAGATACTGCATCTGTGACTATTGGAATACAAGACTGATGCTCTACCATCTGAGCTACCCTGGCTTCCTAAAATGGGAGGTAAAAAGAGAGTTTACATATATTCTCTCTTTTCATGCTTGTGGGACTTGTTATTCAAAAGATATGTGACAACAGTGCAGTAGTGATTCTTGTTGAATCATTATGAACAATGCAGTCATGTTTTCTCTGGTTTATTTTTGTTTTTATTGGTTTAAGCACCACTTTGAACATGTTATTGGCTATATAATGCTAAGGAAGCTCTGTGCCTTTTCCAAGTTAACACTAATGCAGCCAACCTGGGTTTGTCAGGTAGTGTATTTAACTAGCTAGCCTTGGACTACAAACTCAGAGTTCTGCCAGCAGAACTGCCTGTCAAGACAAATAATGCTAAGCAGACAGGCATTTGTTCCTGAGTTGTCAGGCATTCTTTTCCTGAGTTGCAGCCTGGTTGGCTATATCATGCTGAAGAAATGGGCACATGGAATCCACCAGTCAGTAATGGCCATAGTAGTTACTATGGTACACTTGTGTATTGATATCACAAAACCTTCCTCCTTTTCTGTTGGTGAGTCACTTAGTCAAAGAGATAAAATGGCAGCTACCATTTTCTTTGCAACTAAAACACAAACTGCAAGAGAAACTGTGGCCAAAAGCTTAGTCTTCAAGATGCTTACAATCAAGGTAAAAACCATGCTTGCTTTTGAGCCTACAAAGCCTATGGAATGCTGCCTATTCTTTTGTTGACAAAAAATAGTTCTGTTTCTCGCAATAGAATATTACTACTAAGTACATACACTGTATACATGAAGGGAGTTAACAAGAATATTGCTACTAGGTATATACACTGTATATATAAAGGGAATTAACGAGTATTACTACTAGGTCTATATGCTGCATATATCAAGGGAGGTAACAAAAATATTACTACTAAGTACATACACTGTATACATGAAGAAGGGAGTTAACAAGAATATTACTACTAGGTATATACACTGTATATATAAAGGGAATTAACAATAGTATTACTACTAGGTCTGTATGATGCATATATCAAGGGAGGTAACAAAAATATTACTACTAAGTACATACACTGTAGACATCAAGAGAGTTAACAAGAATATTACTAGGTCTAAAACACTGCATACATCAAGGGAGGTAACAAGAATATTACTAGGTCTACACACTGCATACATCAAGGGAGGTAACAAGAATAATACTACTATGTCTATCCACTGTATACATCAAGGGAAAAAACAAAATTTAACTGCTTAAAAAGAACATAAATTCATCTGTAGTGGTGTTATCTACTGTAGTAATCGCATTGCAAGAAGTTTTGCATAAAGAAACCAGAATTATTGTGATAAAAAGGCTGCCCCAATTAATAAAATATTTTATCATGCTTGATCATGAGAATGTGTGAGAAAGCTTTGTGCCTTAACGAGTCATTTACCTTGGAACTTTATGATGCAGTCAACTTAAAGGAGACCAGAAATCAATGGAAATAAAGAACAATAATAAAGGCACTATAGAAGAAAACCTTATTCTGAAATATCATCTGTGACCGTAATGCCAGTATTTAAATATTGGCATATCTTCAAGGAGCTGAATTTCTGTGACCTCATATGCAAAATTTCCGTGCCTATTCGGTTACTTTCGTGATGTGACGTCATAGTGGCGACTCCAGCATCCCAACAGGTAGTTGCCAGAGTAAAAGACCATGCTGTTTTGTGTTGTTTACGTGTGTAATAGCACATTAAGAAAAGGCTGTGGACAACATTTTTTTTCCAAAAGATAAAGACATAAAGAAAGTTTTGGCTAAACTGCAAAATAGCTAAAGTTTTGACTTAAGTACACAATAAATAAAAAAAAGTGTAACTAATTAACAGTTAATGCTTATCCTTGAATTTATCTTGTGAAAATGACTTCCCTTCGGACATACTTCAAAGAAACCATGTTCGACAGTGTGTGTATGTAAGCACCAGCAATTGATTGGCAAATAAACGATGCCCTATTTTGTTATAACTTACAATGCCTAGGACTTCATTTTAACAGTTCAAAGCTGCAGTCACAAGTTACCATACATGTGGCAACTGTTTTTCCCTCCTTTTATGTCCCACCTTATTTCCTTAGGTTTAAGTCTTAAGGCATGTAACACTGTTTACTGAACAAAATATTTATTCTGAAATAGTTCTTTGGGGGCACATATATATGCATGGTATATTTTGTTTTATTCCTTCTTTTAATTTAATCATGGTAATTAAACTTGACATACGGTAGAGGAATGTCAGGTGTTAACTGGCCAAGTTTCTTTGGCGGAAATGGAGATGCGATATTGTTTGCAGAGAAAATTACATATCATTCACAGTGATTATTCATGGGATTTAAGCTAATTGGTGACAATTTAAAAAAAAAAATTTTGACTATAGTACTGATGAAATGGTTTTAAAAAAATCTGAAATTTACGTGAATAATGTTTAATCTTAACATTCTATTTCCTGAAGAAAAAAACTCATAGTGAGGCACTAAGCTATGGGAAGCTGTAGAGGCCCTATTTGGTATAAAATAAATTTGAGAGGCCCAGTCAAACTGTGAGTTTAGACTGTGAGGCCCGAAGCTGTAGCTCGTTTAGCTTATGCCTAAATCCGGCACTGATTTCATCACTACAGTATTCACACATGATAAAATAGAATATGACATATGTGGAATGCATACATTATATCTTTTTATATATGGTTTGGGTTTTTTTTCTGAGAAATGAAAATTGACAGACTTAATGTAATAATTGGGAGTTCTCTGCGAAAAATCAGGAAATATTACGAGAGCGGGAGGTAGGTGTGGAAATCCCCAAAAATCGGGAGGTTTTACTCACAGCTTGAGAGTTGACAGGTATGAACTGTCTGGGCTTGTGGAATTTCAGTCAGGGCTTTTGTGTTTATTTAAGTCACCAGCCCAGGGCCTGTGCCTAAAAAAAATTTCTTTGAGCACCGACCAGTACAGTACATTAACTATTTTACCAGACATGTATATATTGTCAGATTTGTCAGTAAGCTAACTGTAGTCTGCATGTGAAATGCACTGTAATTGAATCATATGAAGGAATATTCTTGATGTTTAAATTAATTACTTATGATTTCTGCTTTGCAGATTTATTGGGGGACAGGGGGTGTTGAAAAACTAATGATTAAGTTATGACCGATCAAAACCGTTCTCAATGCCTTTCACACCTCCCCAGTAATGGATATTGTTTCACACACAAGTCGGTCCCCATTCTAGTCTCTTAGCCCAGAATTCAGTATTATCTCTCAGTGTTTCAGTGTTGGATGTATATTTTCAAGATATTAGTCCTTAGGTGGGGTGTGTGTGTGTGTGTGTGTGTGTGTTTGTGTTTTTGTGTGTGTGTGTGTGTGTGTGTGTGTGTGTGTGTTTTGGGGGTAGGCAATGAATATGTCATTTACATATAATACGATTGATACTCATCCTTCTTAAATGAATTCATTGCATTGTGGTAAATTTTTAATTTTTACATTGGGCACCATAACTTAATCCTAATCACATTTTCGCACAGCACACAATGTATAATTATTTTAAAATTAAACTGCTTTTTTAAAATTACAAAATATGAAGTATGAGCACCTTCTTACTGTTGTACTTTTCTGCTTTCAGGTCTTAAACACATTGTTAACACACAATTCAACAGATATAGTTATGAGTATATCTCTGTGCAAACCAAATCTGGTCTCCTCCTGTCTGTTGCGCTCACCATATTTCTGTTTGTATTCGAGGACTGGCTAGTATTGCGTCATGGGGCCACGTGATCTGTCATCTCCTCAAAACTCTGAAAAATTCGGCAATTTACGGAATCATGGTATCTTCCTCACAATATAATCACTACCCACCTGCGATATTTAATTTATAAACTTTACAGTTGAATTAAAATTTGTAGAGAATTACATACATAAAAGGAAAAGTTTTATTTCTGGTCTCCTTTAAAGGTCATGAGCTCTGGCCTACATGTACATACCCAAGCCAATGATGATGTACCATTTGTCGAGGTGCATACATGTATAACATAGATGATGGAAGGTATTGTTATGAGACTTTCATAGTGTTACAAAGTGGAATACCACTAACTGAAAAACTTGTTTTGGTGTTAGTACTCAACTATAAGTATTGATTCCACATATAGTTGGCTATTCAACTGGTGACTGAATTCAGTAGGTCTACAGTCAGGTAAGGTGGGTTCTAAAATAAGATTGTTTTCTCAATTGATCTGCCATTACCCAACACACATGCCACGTAATTAAAATCTTCATCAATTCCGAGCCATCATCATAGTAAAGGATCCCAATAAATAGAAAAAACAATTATAAAACAATGTCAAATTAGTTAATATTAATGAAAGGAAATGTGGATTATTACAGTTAAAAAATGTTAAATTGATATCTCCATGATGTTAAGTAGGGAGTGAGAGTTTAATCCCATTATTACACCATCCATTGGTACAGATATTTCTAATATATTGATAGTTCCTATGATTCCCAACAAAATGTGTTTTGTGTTTGTATAATTTTCTTTTGGTGAAATATTACCAGTGAAAATGTGATGATATTAAGTGGTTCATTGTCTTATGGATTATCAAAGTGTAAACGGATGGAGTATCTTTCTTTCCAAAATGATGTTTTTGCATTAATAAGAAATGAAGCAATATCATAATACACATCATTTCATAGGTAGCTGTTCATTTTGCTGCACTAAAATGTATGTCTTAAGACATGAATAAATACATACACAACTTTAGGAAAAGATTCTCATTTGCAACATATCCCTAAAATAATTTCAAAAGGAATAAAATTTGATAAATCCAGAAAATGTTCACTGGTTGAAAATCATGCATTTCTCTTAATAATATTACATGTATGTCCATTATTGTCCAGTTTTGTTGTCCACTACATTACTTTATGAAGAGTTCTTACTGTTCATCCAGCATGGAGCTATATATTGTGAGAGCTTAAATGAGTTTTTTCTTTCCAGTATTGCATGACATTATTTAAAGGAGTTATGTTTCCTTATTGTCATATTTACAATCATTGATTTTGTCACATTGCTTTACCAACAACCATCGCATTTCAAATTTAGAATGCAACATTATATGGCAGACATCTTAGTGAGTTTGATTTCTGGGATTCCACAATGTCATTTGGGGGAGTTACAGCCCCTGACAGCCAGTCATTTTCTCCTCAGCTCCAGCAGCATAGCTTTATGTGTTATGTTTCTATTTGAATTTATCATGCATTTTAAGTGTTTCAACCATTAATTTTCTGAAAGAATGGGGAAGGTAAGGGCACTTTTTTGTGAGAAGGGTCTGTTCTTGAGAGTCATGATATAAAGTTGTGTATAATTTCACAATGACAATTCTTCTCAAATTGTAATAAAACAAGTAGAATTGATAAGGAAAATATATACAATTATATAAAAAATGTGGACAGACTGGAAACATCGAGATAAAAAAGAGGTAGTTAACTGCAGATGGACAACATCATAGCTATGTATCCATTTATTCCAAATTGAAAAAGTGTTTAATGTGGATCAATATGATTGCTTCAATACAGTTTGTTCAAAAGCACTCCAGAATGATTCTTATTCCTGTGTTGAATTTCACTTGGACACTGACTCTGACATTCCAGCAATCAAAAAGTGTTGAATGTGAAGTCCTGGAAGTATACCAGTCAAGGTACACCAGTGTGCTTCCCTTCTATTTGTCGAAAATCTAAATTTGAAGTCCTGGAAGTACTGATGCTTGGGTACTTTATTTTTTTGTTCTCCAATCAGTCATCAGAAAAGGAGATTCATACTACTGCCCTAAATGTACAAAGAAAATATCCACATCCTCTCTTCAGAAATGAGTGACTAATGTCTTCATTGATGTACTGGTATATATGTTACATTCAACAATTTTCACTGCATTTCTCTTGGAATTTGATTTAGTCTCTTCACTATTACAGTGATAAAGCCATCCCCCTGTACATCTGGTGAGTTACTGCCAAAGAAAGATGACTGCAGCTCCTATTTCCTTTGTGGCTATAATTATGAACTCCAGGAAAAACAGTGTCAGACTGGGAAAGTCTTCAGTCCTACCAGAAAACAGTGTGTCCAGAGGTATGGTCTTCAAGATGATTGCAGTCAAGGTGAATATCATTTTTGCTTTTAGCCTCAAAAGTAATACTTCCCTGTTGCTGTTGCCAGAGTCCCTCCTCCTACCCCACATTGATGTCCCACTAAGTTAGGCTGCTTCCTCGAAAAAAATTAAGTACACATGGCAAGAATGTGGGTAGTTTCTCAGAGACAATCCAGTGTTCTGGAATCATCTGGTTCACCCTAATGGCAGGATGAATATTTTTCATGTAGTCTGGCATTTTCCTTCTGGAAAAGGAACAGTTGTGCAATAGTAACAAGTATTACATCATTAAAATTAGTTTCACCCACACCCCCACCCCCAAACAAATACATATTTCTCTGATCTTCAACAAAATGTGTATAATGTTTAAATAGTTTTCATTTGGTGATACATTACGACTGATAATATGAGATTGTTGCAATATTACGCAACAGCAACATTATAACACGTAACATTCCATAGGTAGCTGTGAATTTTGTTGCTGTAAGTACAGTAAAAGCCTGTCGTAAGACATGAATAAATACATACACAGCTTTAGAAAAAGATATCCTGTCACTACATATCCTTAAAATAATTTCATTAAAACTATTTAAAAATAATGAAATGCTCACTGATAGTGCTGCAACATTTACCAAAGTTTGGAAAGATATATATGGTATAATAACTGAAATAGTGCCATTCAGTCAATATGAATCCAAAACTCTACCTCCCCCATTTTTTCATCTACAAGTGAGGCCTATTGTTAATGTGAGTACTATTGATTTGTAAGGCATTGACGTTGTGCATGACGTACCTCACTGAACTTGCAAATTGTTTTATTTGCTATATGTCTTTTACTTCTTATTATGACTAATTCCAGTATATCTGACACAGTAGGTAACACATCCTCCTTAGAGTTGTTAAAATATTTATGTACCACTGTTATGTACCAGTTCATGATGAAAAAATTTATAATGAATCCAGATACACTTCCTGGACATGCAAAATTGATTCATTTATTAGGTTTAACATGAATACAGAACTGTGCATTGGCATATAAACTTAAAATGATCTTTCTTTAAAAAAAAATGCTACACATCAAAGGTCATGTTAAAAAGTATGTTTTTCAATGGTAAATAATGTGTTGTGTGTTTATGTAATTTTGTCAGCATTATCAGTAAACCAATGTTATGCAAAGCTTGGGGTACAAACAAATGTTGTCAAGTTCTACTAATTTCCTAATTTTACTTTCTATATGAAATCATACTGCTTGTCTTATGAAAGATTTTTGCAGTTCTTCCAAATTTGATATGCAGCTTGGTATTGATGACTTCATGAATGAATTTTGGTTTCCAGCATTGCATGATGTCATCCACAAGAGTTATCATTCCTTATTTTTCATTTTCCAATCTTTTTATTTACTGCATTGTTTTTCCAAGCATCCCTACAACATTGCAATAAAATTTTGCAAGTTAATATTTGAGAGATCATTGTGAGTTTGATTTCCAGCATTTCACAGTATCATTTGGTTCAGTTATGGCCCCTTACTACCAGTTCTCCATTTATAAGATTTGGCCACATAATATTACTTAGAATTTTTCTGTTTGAACCAATTTATGATGTATTGTTATGTGAATGATTTGGATTTCACAATTCCACAACATCATGTGGAGGAGTTATAAACCCTAAATGCTCTTTCGCTGAATTTGGTTGCCCAACACAGTTGCTCTTTTTATGGTCCTCACTTGCATATTGAACTTATGAGTTTGTAAAATTTGGTAATATTAATGAAAGGTAATATGGTTTTTTTAACCGATTAAAATCTTAAAATGATATATCATTGATGTTAAGGAGTTAGGCAAAGTTTGATCTAGTCATTATTTTGTACGCAGTGTTAACAATGATTCTAATATGCAGATGACATGTTTGTCATGTTGGTAATAATCCGTTGATCCCCAACAGAATATGTATAATGTTGGAATGATTTTCTTTTGTTGAGTATAGGAAGTTTAATCCAATTATTAGGCTGTATAAAGTATTACAACTAATCATTAGATAATATGTTTGTAATCTTGATAATGTTCATGTTCCCAACACAATGTGTACTATGATTTAATGATTTTCATTGGATGATAAAATGAAGTCTTAATTGTAATACAGATGTTTTCACTGTATAGAACATCACTGGTAAAATGACAGAATATTTATGTTTTTAATTTCCAAAATTAGGTTTTTGCTTTATTAATAGACAAAGAAATATAGCAGATGGCATTTCAAAGGTAGCTGTGTGTTTTGTCGCTTTAGGTCCAATATAATGTATGTCTTAAGACCTGCACAGCTTTAGGAAAAAATACCCTATCAGAACATATCCTTAAAATAATTTTGTAAAATAGTATTTATACAACCAGAAAATGTTCACTGGTTCAAAATCATATAGTTCTCTCATGAAGTTACGTGTGTTTTCATTTGGTTGTCCTTGGCATTATTTTATTTAAAGATTGTTGCTGTAAATCCAGATTTGGTGTGCAGTTTGGTATTGATGAGTTTGGTTGCCAGCATTGCATGACATGATTTGCAGGAGTTGTGCTTCCTTATTTTCCATCTTTCCAATTATTTTTTTTATTTTACCAAAGATCCCAGCATTGCTGCATTGTTTTACCTAAATCTATGCATTAAACCAAATGTATCATGCAACTTTATATTGAGTACTTGTTAATGAGCTTGATTTCCAGCATTCCATAATGTTATTTGGAGAAGTTATGGCCCATGACTTTCAGTCCTCTTGCTCCTGCAGAATAACTTAGAAATGCTGTATTTCAGTTAGATTTTATCATGTACTTTTATATTAATATAATCTTGAATGATTTATATTCCAGGATTCCATGACATCGTGTGGAGGAGTTATGACCCCTGATTACTCGTTTAGCTTACTTGATTTTACCAGTACAATTTATTCATTGTACAGTCCTGACTATCACATTATTGTGAGCGGGGTACTTTGCAGTCTGGCTATTACTGATAGCTTTAGTTATCATCTTGGTAGACTTGTACAATGAAGATACTAATGCAAGTGAGTTTTCCATCTTTAATCTATTATCTCATTATTGTAACAGTGATTAAACCCTCACCCTGTAATCCTGGTGAATTTCTGCCTAAAAAAGAAAACTGCAGCTCCTATTTCCATTGTGGCTACAATTATGAACTTCAGGAAAAACAGTGCCAGACAGGGAAGGTCTTCAGTCCTACTAGAAAACAGTGTGTCCAGAAGTATGGTCTTCAAGATGATTGCAGTCAAGGTTAATATCATTTTTTGCTTTTAGTCTCCAAAGCCTATTACAGGCTGTATATTCTAGAGATACCAAAGCTGTCTGTTTTTAACAATAAAAATTTACAACTGTACAGGGTATATATTGTTACGTGTAGGCTCGTACAAAAGTAACAAAAGAAAAGAGTGAAGTCAACAAGCTTTGTAAATTTAACAAAATAATTTATTTCCCTAGAAAACAATGTAAAAATATGAAAAAGGACTTACGGTTTGTAAATATAATCCAAAAATTAATCCTAGAATTTAAAAATATAAGTCCTATCACTAAAAAGTTCTAATTGAATCCAAGCTCAAATCTCGATGATGTTCCAAGATGGAAGGCGATGACATCCTCTATAACCTGTTTTGGGCTGATGTGTCAGCAGTTCCTTGTTGAGTCACCAAGAATATAATTCTGGCTTTTGAATTCCGAATAATTTTAGTAAATGTCTTTGTCCAAGAATTTCGATGAAGAAGAGTATTTTCCAGGGTGAGTAAATTATTTTAAATAAAAAACTCAATTCAAATGGCAACAACAGGAATACCTTTCGGCCTGAAGGTATAATTTACAACTGACTAAAATTCACTGAGGTATGAGTATTAAACCCAACTAAAACGCAATTTCAAGCCCGCATGATGGGTCACATGATCACTCACTACAAGTCAATTAGGATGTAGGCTAAAATAGTGCTAGCTAAGAATCATTGATTCCCACTCTGGAAATGAATTTTAAAAATACTGTTTACAACAGAGCTAACACATGGGCTGAACATGACCTTGGTAATGACCAATTATTTTCACTTAGTGTTTATGAATTCAGAACCAAGGTCAGGAACTAGGTCAGCTAAAAATATAATGTAGCAATCTACTGCGTTTTAATTAGGTTAAAAGAACTGAACTAAATTTACTGCGAAAAATGTCAAATCCAGTAAAAATATTACCCTTACAATAAAATGTAATGAAGCAAAAATAAAATAAAAAGAAATTTAAAACTAACACACAGATAAGTTAATTACATATACATAACACTTCCCCTCATAAAGAAAAAGAAAGATTTATATAATAAAGCTTTCTTTTTACAATATGTAAATTATACATGACGTAAAACAAATTACATAAAAAGAACTCTTATGAATTATACAAAGTGTACATGAAATAGTATTTCTATATGCTGGGAGGTGCATCTGCAATTAAATTATCTTTTCCCTTGATGTGCCTGATATCAAGATCATATTCTTGTAAAAACAAACTCCACCTTAATAATCTTTGATTTTTATTTTTCATCTTGTCGATGAAAGTAAGGGGTTTGTGATCATTAAACACAACAACCAGAGAAGGAGCTAACTAATGTAAACTTCAAAATGCTGTAATACCAGTATTAAAGCCAAACATTCCTTCTCGATTGTTGAGTAATTTCTTTGGTGCTTATTTAATTTCCTAGAGAAATAGCACACTGGATGATCAACACCATTTCTATCTTCTTGAATCAATACTGCTCCAACCCCAACATCACTTGCATCAACAGATAGTTTAAAAGATTGATTAAAATTTGGAGCTGTAAGAACTGGCACACTTTTAAGTATGGCCTTTAACTTGTCAAAAGCCTCCTGACATTTTTCAGTCCAAAGAAACTTGTTTTTCTTGCTCAACAAGTTTGTCAGGGGTTCAGCAATATTGGAAAAATTGGAACAAAATTTCCGATAGTAACCAGCCATACCTAAAAATTGCATCAGCTGCTTTTTACTGACAGGCACAGGGAAATCAGAGATAGCCTTGACCTTAGCATCTATAGGTTTAACTTGTCCATGTCCCACAATATGTCCTAGAAAAGTTACACAAGCACAGCAGAACTTAATTTTAGATAAATTAATTGTCAAACTTGCATCAGTGAGTCTGTCAAAGAATTTCCGAATTGTAGCTAGATGTTCTTTCCAGGTGTCGTTGTAGATGATGACATCATCGATGTAAGCATCACAGTTATCTAGACCAGAGGTAACCATATTCATCAAACATTGAAAGGTACTTGGCAAACACTTCATCCCGAACGGCATCACTTTATATTGATAAAGTCCATCTGGAGTCACAAATGCCGAAATTTCCTTTGCTCTTTCCATTAGTGGAATTTGCCAAAATCTTTTCAGAAGGTCAAATTTGCATTTCCAATTTTATCAATACAGTCATCGCATCTTGGTAATGGAAATGAATGTTTTTGTCACACTGTTCACCTTCCTATAATCAGTGCACATACGGAAAGTTTTATCTGGTTTTGGAACAAGTATACATGGTGAACTCCAGTCACTTATACTGGGCTCTGTGAAATCATTCTCCAGCAATTACTGAATTTCCTTTTTCAAGTATTCCTGTTTGAGAGGGTTCATCCTGTATGGGTGTTGGTTCACAGGTTTTGAATTCACAATTTCAACGTCATGAAAAAATTTTTTTGTCCTCGTAGGAACATCTGGAAATAAGTGCTCATATTCAAATAATAGCTGTTTAAGTTCATTCCTTTCCTGTTGTTGCAAATGTAAAAGTTTCTGGACCAGAGTTTTCATAATTTTCCAAATTCAGAAGATTTGTCACTCCAAAATCAGTAGAAACTGATTGAATTCCTTCACTTAAATCCTCAGTGAGTGGGACAGGTGCAACTAAATTAATTGCATGATTTACCTGGCTATCTCTCTCAATATACTGGTACTCCATTAATTTATTTTGATCAGAGTACTATTATTATAATTTAACTCATTCATTTTCTTTGTAACTTTCTAAGGGTTGTAGAATCTATTTTGAAGAATGAGCAAGAGAGAATGAACTCTATTACAAGACTCAAAAGTTCTCTCAAGTAAAGTTTTGTGAAAACATAATTTCACTTTTGACTTGAATTGCTGAGTGCCAGATTCAAGCATAACAAGCTGGAAAATTCCAGACATAAAATTTGACCCTTGACCAGATTGGACAGATTTGGGAAGGCCAAATTGAGTAAAAAACTTTATCAAAGCTTTTACTATTGTATTCCTCAAAGGAATTGCCTCTGGGAATTTTGTTGATGCACACATAATGGTCAACAAATATTGGTTGCCTGACTTGGTCTTAGGTAAGGGACCAACACATTCTACCATAATTCTGCTAAATGCTTCGTCAAATGCAGGAATAGGTTGCAGATGAGCCTTAGGTATCTTCTGATTGGGTTTTCCTACCATTTGACAAGTATAACAAGATCTACAGTATTTACAATCATCACTTTTGATTTTTGGCCAATAAAAGTGAGTCATATCTTGTGATAAGTCTTATTAATCCCTAAATGACCAGCCAAAGGGTTTCATGGGCCAGACTAAGTATTACCTGTCTGTAAGAATTCGGAACTACAGTTGGATAGTTCACTGACCACTCATCACCAGCAGGTACCTCGGGAGGTCTCCATTTTCTCATAAGAATTCCATTTTTAATGAAATAACAGACAGGTACTTCAGTGGCTTCAGTTTCACTAATGGCCCTCTGAAACAAACAGGAGATCTCAGGATCTTTTTCCTGTTCGACGACAAGTGATTGTCGTTTGTCACCCTGATTAGATAAAAGAGAATGAGTAGTTAAAAGAGGATCACTGTGATCAATACCTTTTGATTGATCCAAACAAGGAATGAAAGTGACCTCATCAAAAGCCTGACCAATACATGTGTCAGCTAAAGGAATATTTTCTCTATCAAAATCATTCTCAAGAGCTTTCTTTGACATAGCTCTGGTAACTGCACAAGCTGTGTATAAATCAGGGAATTCTTTTTCAATAGGATCAACTTTCTGATCCAAAGAAGGCTTGTCAGTTAAAAGTGGATTAACCACAAGTTTGTCTCCAGCTAGGTCGTTGCCTAGTAATAAATGAATACCCTCAACGGGTAAAGAAGACCCTATTCCGACTGTCACATGTCCTGAAACTAAGTCTGATGACAAATTTACAGAATGGAGAGAAACATTAACAAAGCCGCACTCTACTCCCTGAATGAGAACACTCTCATTAGTAGAAGACCTCTCAGAAAGAGGCAAAGTACCTGATAATAAAAGACTCTGAGAAGCTCCTGTATCCCTTAAAATTTTAATAGGGATAGGATTGGCCAAATCACCCAAGAGTGATAAAGAACCCTTCGACATGAATGGTTCATAATTCTCCATAAATAAAATCAGACTGGGGTTTATTAGACCCAACAAATGTATTGCTTTCAATACATGACTATGACCTTGACCTCGTAGAAATAAGAGCATTTGGGATAGGTCTATCTTGATTCTGATGCTTATATTTCAAGTTGAAGCAATCAGAAATAACGTGTCCTTTTTTCTTACAATAGGTAAACGTAGGAAGAGACAAGGATTATGAATCAAGCTTATCAGAAGCTTGATTTTTAAAAGTTGTGCCAGATTGAGTTTTAGAAGGGCTCATATTAGACTGAAATACCTTTTTACCAGAAGACTGCTGAGTGAAAGACTTGCCTACAACAGAAACTTTATGAGTTAAGGAATACTCATTTGCGGCACGAGCAGCCTTTTCCAAGGTTTCAATCTGATGCTCGTAAAGATAAGTCTTAATGTTGCTATGGACACAGTTCTTGAACTCTTCAAGTAATACAAGTTGTTTGAGACTTTCATAATCATGTTCAACTTTCTTGGCTAAGCACCATCTCTCAAATAACTGCTCTTTTTCACCTGCAAATTCGATACGAGCTTGTCCAGCTTCTTTTCTATAGTTCCTGAATTTTTGCCGATAAGTCTCAGGGACTAACTCATACCCTTTAAAATGCATTCCTTAACCAAATCATAGTCAGCACTTTGATGAATTGACATTGAATGGTAAATATCACTAGCTTTACCAATAAGTACACATTGTAGTAACCGAGTCCAATGCTCCCTTGGCCATTTCAAATTTTCAGCAGCGTTTTGAAAATGAGGAAAATATTTGTCTACTTCTTTTTCTCTGAAAGGTGGCACTAACCTAATATTCTTTGTAATATCAAAACTTGAATTTGTATGTGAAGTGGGAATGTGGTTTTCACTTGCCAGCTCTATTTCTTTCATTCTAATTTGAAATTCCCTTCCATCCTTCTCTCTTTGCAATTGCATCTGTGTCTCTCGCTCCTCTTTCTCAAATTGCAACTGCAGTTATTTCTCTTCTTTCTGTAAATGCATTTGTTCTTTTTATTTCTCCAATTGCAGCTGCATTTGCTTTTCTCTCTCCTCTTTTTCCAATAGCAGTTGTTTTTCTTCTTTCTGAAGTTCAAGCTTCCTTAACTCTAATTCCATCTTGTATTTTAATTTCAATTCCTTTACTTTTATATCAAAGTCTGATGCAGACTTACTGATCAAACCCAAAACACTTTTATCAAAAACGTTCTTTTCAACCAAATACTGAATCAAAATGTTTTTTATTTCTTGCTTCGTAAGGAAGATTTTGCCTCAGAAAGATCATATTTTCTGGCAAGTTCAAGCAATTCATCTTTTTTCAAACTATCCAACTGCTCCTGAGTAGTACTAGAAAGAAAAGTCTCCACTTTTGATGACATTCTGAAAAAAAAAAGTCTGTTGATTCCACTAAAAATTTCAAATAAAATATAAAATAGTACTTGGGATTTAAAATATTCTAATAACTAGGGGAAATTAAATTTCAGAAAAACAACTTTCTGAAATATTTTAGCCAAAATTTATATATCCCGAAGACGAGAACCCAATTTTCTTTTCTTACGTGTAGGCTCGTACAAAAGTAACAAAACAAAAGAGCAAAGTCAACAAGCTTTGTAAATTTAACAAAATAGTTTATTTCCCTAGAAAACAAGGTAAAAATACGAAAAAGGACTTACAGTTTGTGAATATAATCCAAAAATTAATCCTAGAATTTAAAAATATAAGTCCTATCACTAAAATGTTCTAATTGAATCCAAGTTCGAATCTCGACGATGTTCCAAGATGGAAGGCGATGACGTCCTCTATAACCTGTTTTGGGCTGATGTGTCAACAATTTCTTGTTGAGTCACCAAGAATATAATTCCAGCTTTTGAATTCTGAATAATTTTAGTAAATGTCTTTGTCCAAGAATTTCGATGAAGAAGAGTACTTTCCAGGGTGAATAAATTATTTGAAATAAAAAAGCTCAATTCAAATGGCAACAACAAGAATACCTTTCGGCCTGAAGGTATAATTTACAACTGACTAAAATTCACTGAGGTATGAGTATTAAACCCAACTAAAACGTAATTTCAAGCCCGAGTGATGGGTCACGTGATCACTCACTACAAGTCAGTTAGCACGTAGGCTAGAATAGTGCTAGCTAAGAATCATTGATTCCCACTCTGGAAATGAATTTAAAAGAAAATGTTTACAACAGAGCTAACACATGGGCTGAACATGACCTTGGTAATGACCAATCATTTTCACTTAGTGTTTGTGAATTCAGAACCAAGGTCAGTAACTAGGTCAGCTAAAAATATAATGTAGCAATCTACTACGTTTTAATCAGGCTAAAAGAACTGAACTAATTTACTGGGAAAAATGTCAAATCCAGTAAAAATATTACACTTACAATAAAATGTAATGAAGCAAAAATAAAATAAAAAGAAATGTAAAACTAACACAGAAATAATTTAATTACATATACGTAACAATATACATCAAGGGAAAAAACAAATTTCAATGCTTTGAAAAATAAATAATTACTGTGTGTGGTCCTCTATCCTGTTAGTCTCACAGCTGGTGGTATTGCTGCAAACAGACGTATTTAAGTAGAAAATTTCTCCTGACTGATCGGTTTTTTTTTATTATATACCTATCATAATATAGCTCATGATAAAGGCTACTTTTCCAGAGGCTGATCTGAAACCTCATGTCAGGTTCACTTCTGATACAGCTTAAGATTCCTTGCTATTGTGGATGATGTCACTTAAGTCTCATAAGAGTTATGCTATATTTAGACACTATGTACAATGTGTGCAGATTGATGGAATCAAAATAAAGGAACAAAGGCGTCATAAAAACTTGTCTTTATACATGTATAGTAAAACCTCTCAAAATGGAAAATGCTTGATTTCCCACCCACCCCACACACAAAAGATTGATTTTGAGAGGTTTAGGGTTTAATGAGGTTTGCAGTTGTGAAGAAATATGTCTTTTTTTCTGAGCACTTTGTGATGAGACAGAGAGATTATATATTACATGGCCTGTGATTGGAATGTTTTTGGTCCTATTTTGGCTAAACCATTGCCACAAAAGATCATTCAGTTTGTCTGATTTGTAGGCATTGTTGAAACAATGCTTATTGGCATCACAGTTGTTTTCAAATTGATTCTTGTATAATTGTGTTTTTATTAGAATATCAGAAACTGTAGATGTTCCTATGCCAATTTTTTTCTGTAATTTCTTCAGTGTAGGTTTTGGCACAGATTCATACTCATTGATCAGACTAATTATATTGTGTAAGGATAGTTCAATCCTATGATGCTTTGGTACTCATTCTGACATCTTGACATGTGAGTGAAGACAAGTGACAGTCATAGCTACATAAATGCATGTATAAAATAATTTTTCTCCATTGAAAACCAATCAAGTGTGTCATGTATATGTAATTAAATTGCTTGTGTGTTAGTTTTAAAATTCTTTTTTGATTTTATTTTTGTTTCATTACATTTTATTGTAATGATTATTTTCACGGGAATCAATATTTTTTTCCAGTAAATTCAGTTTGTATAGAATGTAAAAGATATTGCATTAGCACTATTTTTAGCTCACTATGGTTCATAGAGTTTGTAAACATCGAGTGATAATGATTGGCTATTTCCAAGGTCATTTTGGCCCGCATGTTAGCTGAACTGTAAACAGTCTTTCTTTTTTATATATTTTCAGCGTGAGAATTTGATTCTTACATAAGGCTATTCTTGCATACGTGATAAATTGCATTTTTTTTATTGTGATGTTCAAATTAGTAAATCACGTAGCCTCTCACGTGAAGTACCATGTGATCTAAAATCGCAGCTTTAAACAGATGCTCTTTAGTAGATTTAGTCAGTCATATGCCCACACCTTGAAGGTACAAGGTGTTTACATTGTTGAAGCCAGATTGTTTTTGAAGTTCATTTGTTTTTGGAATTTAATAATTTATTCTCTAGAAAACTAAACAAGTGCTTTATATTTATAAAAGTTCTTGGAGAAAGAAATTCAGTGGAAATTTATTCTGGAGTTTAACGGAAACATTGTAAACTGTGATTCAATCGAGGATCTGTTATCACCAGTACAACGACCTAATCTGACGTCATCGCCTCCATATTAGAATTTCATCGAGATTTGAACCTGGATTCTATTAGAACTGTTTAGTGATAGGACTTGTATTTTTCAATCTTAGGATTAAATTTTGGATTATATTCACAAACCGTAAGCCCTATTTCCAATTTTGACATTGTTTTCTAGGAAAATAAATTATTTTGTCAAAATTTACAAAGCTTGTTGACTTCACTCTTTTCTCTTGTTATTTTTGTACGAGCCTGCACGTAACAAGTGAATCTTGGTTTTAAAACACTATTTTGTCAGTCTCCATCAGCAAAGCATCAAAAGGAAGGTACTGTGACTGATTAATAAAGCCTTGATATAAAGTATAATTAAAACAAAGAAACAAAAACATGTTCTATTGATCATGTATACAAACAAATAGCATTGATCACATTTAGATGATAGGCAGATAAACATGATCTTTCTTAAATGACTTACCTGCAAGCATTTAGTTATTGATAATTCCCCTTAAAAGAGAGTTCTCTTTATGATGCAGTGACTTCATATTATTATTCTACTCTCATCCCTAATCTGAGTCTGCATGTGGAAAGTATTGCTTTAACCTCTCAAACCCATGGAACATTTTCCAGTCTGTTTCATTGATAAGCCTACTACAGTACTTAATTGCTAGAGTTGGCACAGATCACCAGACATGGCCAGGTGTCATTGGCAAAGACAGTTTTGGCAAACTCAACAACAATGGACTCCTACTGAGGAAATGCACTGAATATAATCTAATAATCACCAAAACAATCTTCCGCCTGCCAAATTGCAAGATGCTTTGGATGCATCTAAGCTCCAAGCACTGGCATCTTATTGATTACATCAAAGTCAGGAGAGGAGATAGGTGGGATGTCTGAATGATGAAGGCAGATTGGTGGACTGACCACAGGTTCATAATCTCCAAGTTAAATATCCAGATTCATTCTAGCAGGTGATCACAAAGCAAAAAATTGCCCATAAAGCTTAGTCACACCAGATTGAAGCAGTGGAATTTGAATCAGGCATTTGTTGAAGAACTGTGCAGCCAACTGGATACTATCAATGTAAACTAACTGCTCCTAAAACTCCGTTCCACCACATGTAAACAACAAGATTTGTATAATGTGAATGATGCTGCCAAACAGAGACTTCGGAATGAGAAACATCTGCTACAGAAGGCCAGTTTAAAAGATGGCACTCAATCAACAAAGATGCCAGTCTTCAATAGTATCAAGAAGACTGTCCAATGCAAACTCGGAGAGTTGCAAGACTCATGGCTGGGCAATAAGGCAAATCAGATTCAGTCCCACTCAGACAGGAATGACATGATGAACTTCTTTGATGCTTTGAAGACAATTTGTGGGCCACAGTCATCAGGAGCATCTTCAATAATGAGTGCTAACAGTGTCATGGTGCTCAGTGGCAAAGAACAGTGACAAAGAAAAGATGCTTCAAAGATTGGCAGAACACTTCAACAACATCTTCAATCAACAGTAATCTATCAGCGAGGAGGAATTCATTGACTGCTTCAAGTGTTAATCAGCATATAACTTTCCCATCTTCCAGTGTTGACTAAAACTGAAAAAGCAATTGACCTTCTGTCAAATGGCAAACCACCAGGAGCAGATGCTATGCCAGAAGGAGTCTGCAAGCTCGAGGCTTGCACATGGTACAAAATCAAACTGAACTCTTCCCATCAATGTGGACTAGAGGGGGGGGGGAAACAATGCTCCAGGAGTACACAGACGCATCCATTGTCCCCATGTAAAAGCAGGAAGGCAACAGACAATCCTGCAGCAACCATGAGGGCATCTTCTTGCTGTCAGTAGCTGTCAGAATCTTTGCCAGAATTCTGCAGAATCATCTTGTGCAAATACATCAATCAAGGGCTCCTGCCAGAGAGTTTGTGTGGCTTTAGGAAAAGAGAAGGGTTCTTCTTTCACCAGTTATACTGGCTGCCATGTATAGCCTCGTGTGTGCTAAAAAATGGCACTAAATCCCACAACAACAACAACAGCAAAAAGAAAGATACGATCTTATCTTGAATTCCTAGATTTCTTTTCATGTAGTTGAGTATCAGTCTCTTCAAGGGACTTTTGTTTGCGTAAATTTTGCATCAAATTTGTTTCAGTATTTAGAGTTGAGGGTTTTCAGATTACTGAGGAAAAATGATGATATTAAAGAAGGAAAAATTCAGGACCCCAAAAACATTTTGTTGTTCAGAGCATTACAGTATGCTGAAGTTCCAGTTTTGAGGAGTTTCACTGTATATTGAAATAACTGTTTTAGGTATACAATAAACACATTATGGCTAAATCTGGATACATATATCACATCTTGTTTGATAGTGGAGTTACATCAGACCACACTTGACTCATTGGGCCTGAGATCTGATGACTTTCTGCTATCAAACTTGACACATTTCTAGCACGTGGAATGGGTTTCTGTAATTATATTTACCATGTTCCTTCACTTGATTATATGGGACACTGTTGCGCTTTAACAATTAAATCGACTTTGAGGCACATTATGCAGTCTGCATATATTTGGGCTTTGGCCTGCATGTACAAACTCTAGCCAGTAATGCTGTATGATATTGTTAGAGATCCATATATGAATAACATAGATGGAAGGTATTGATACTGGAATTTCAGCTGTGCTTCCAAAAGTAGAACAGAAACAACTGAGAAGCTTATTTTAGCTTTACTATCAACTGTAAGTATTCATTATATATATATATATATATATATATATATATATATATATATATATATATATATATATAATTAATTTCTCAGTCAGTGACTAAATTTACTAGCTTTGCAGCTAGATAAAGTGGATTCCAAAATGATACTTCCATTTCATCCTGCTGAACCCAATAACATTGTTTAGCGGTGGCCCTCATTTGACACCATGAACCACTACCTCTTATCAAAAATTAGACTTTGCACCAGCATCGGACAAACAGATAATAATATGGTGGGTCAGTACCATTATTTAAATTATAAAATACCATACTTGGAGAAGATGAAAAAAGCAAATCAGCTTTTAATCAGTATAATGTAGCAGTAATTAATCTGATTGATCTCTTTTAAATTCTTTTCTTTCTGCCTTTCAACCTATACATAAAAGCTTTTCTGTTCTATTCATACATATTTTAAACACTATTTGTAAACCCATTCTTGTGATTTTGTGCACTATAATACTCGTGTAAACAAACTGTTATCTTAAGATCCATTTTAGACTTGTATATTTTTCTGCCTTTATTGTTTTATTGAACTTCCAGCAATTTTAAAATTTGACTTTTTTTTCATTTTCAATAATAAAAATACATAATTATAAACGTTAGTAATTCTTTTCTTCTAAATTCAAGTAATGTTAACAGAAACTACAATAAAATATGTAGAAATGCTGCATGGGTATGAAACAACCCAGTTACAAAATGATGTGTGCACCCCACTGGAATTGCCCCCCCCCCCCCTTTCCAAATTTCAGTCAACATGTAATCATTTTTTGTAAAGTGCATGGTAAAAAAGGATATATGAACTTATAGTCTTTTTATGAGTCCAGGCTCTCAAGTCTTTGCATCATGATGCATGAAGTAAAATCATCATTTGTATAATGTTGTCTTCATAGTAAAGGTAAAGGATCTCCATAACTATGTAATAAAGAAATGACTTTGTTGATTTGGTTGATATTAATGAAAGTTGATGTGCTTTTTTTTGTTAAAAGATTAAAATGATATTTCAATGATGTTAAGGAACTTGAGTTAAATTTCATTACATTAATTTATTTATCCAGTGTTTATTACATTATTACACTGTATCCAGTGTTTATTACATTATTACATTGTATCCAGTGTTAGAGATACTTCTAATATATTGATAACATTTTTGTTATCATGATAATATTCCTATGATCCCAAAACAGTGTATAATGTCTGAATTATGGTCTTTTATTAGTGGTGTCTATATATATATATATATATATATATATATATATATATATATATTAGAATTTTTAAATATAAAGTGATGATAAAGAATGTTTTTATTACTTTAGATAATCTTGCTGATTATTGATGGTAAAATATCAGGATAAGAGATATTTTTTGTATTACCAGGAGTCAAAACAATCAGATTATATACAGCAGTAAACTTGTATCTCTGTATTTTGTGCTTTTAAGTCTTCTGACATGTACATCCCAACATAGGAATAATTGCACAGACTCTAACACTACAATTGTTAAAGTTCTTATTTTATAAACAGTGACAAATTCTTTTTAACATTTTAACTTTCTATATTTCTGCCACTTTAAACAAGAAATAGTTTTACCCCATATTGTCTATCCATCTACTTTTTATTTCCATGGTGTCAATTTACCAAGGATTGTTGCAGTTCAGCCAGATTGGCATGCAGCGTTATACTGCTGAGACTTTTGATGGATTTGATTTCTAATGTTCTGTGACTTCATCTACAGGAGTTGTGCTTCCTTTTTTCCATCTATCCAGTATTCTCCCCAGGAATTCTTTAAAGCATTTGAGAAAGTCTTTCAGTAGCATTTAAAGGTGGTTTTTGAAACATTAGCATCATGACATACCTGCCAATTTCCTAGACAGTATTGGGGGGGGGGAAGGAGTAGGCTCTGAAATTGTGTTTTCAGGGGACAAAAGGGGGTCATTGTGTGTGACACAAAAAAGGCAATATGATCCAGTTAAGGATAAATAAGCTTATAAAAAATAATTAGAAACTAAAAAATAAATAAGCTTATAAAAAATAATTAGAAATTCAAGTTGAAATAAAACTAAATAACTTCCCTTTGTTCTTTAAAGAATTTAATACACTTATAAAGAAATATTAGTAGGTGGACTTACCATTCTCATATGTGCAAACACTCAGTCATAAGCACACTGACATAAAATAAGAAAATACACAAAGTTTCTGTCTTTAAAATCCATTGGATGGTGTCATATAACCTTAATTAGCCTAATTAGATGCAGTCTTTGCTGCTGTCAGTAGTTCAGGGCAGGGAATGATGGTAATGCAAGTTTCAGTTTTATTCATCTATGCACTTATTTGAGACTGGATGGTACTATTGTTCAATTTTCTCTGCTGGATTCTCAGAGTTAATCCTGGTCAAAACTGAGTTGTTCTTGCTGACCAGCATTGTCAGAACTGTATCTGATGCCACTTTGACCATGAAATATGCTTGTCTTTAAGAATAAAGAAAATATACATGACATTTGGGGCTGACCATTTCATGGGGTAGGGGGTAATAATTATTTCAAGCTTTTTGGAGGCCTTATAGGTAATACAGAAGTTATAAACACCTCTGTCCAGTACAGGTGTTAATGCAATCTCTTTATCAACACAAATCAACTCTGTAAACATGAACATGTATTTATTATTGTCTTTTCCATCTGTTTCATGGATAAAATCATGCTAGAAAGCATGGGTCAATTAAAAATTGGTATTTTAAAAAGATTGAGATAATGAATATTAATAAGGAGAACTAGTCTAATGTTCAAATTCAGCATGTTGAATATGTGCCGGCTTATCTTTGCATTACATACAGGTGGAGCTTAGTCAACAGATGTGGTACACTCTAGAATTACTAATGGCAATATGGTGCTTGCAGTATGTGCAAAAAATGAAATGCTTCCCCATGCTACTGTGCTTCATAAAGCCAGACTTCATCAGCCAGGAGTCCTGAAATTTAGTTTTGGTGGGCTTTACTTGCTTTGATGATGGCTTCTTCTTTCCTGAATCACAGCTTTGTTTTGACAGTTTGCCATCAAAAATGAATCAGGCTTTAGTTTTCATTATTCTCACTTCTGAAATAGTCATGTGTTAACATTTTATATATTGAGTAAAATCCTACTTCAAAGAAATGTTGCTGCTGTTCACAAACTTTCCAATAATCTTTCAGAGTTTGTCAGTGTAGGCACGCTTAAGCATTTTGTATTAAATATTAATTGTTCTAAAAGCCTGTTGAATCCTGATTGTCATCAAAAAACCTTTGGATGTAAATTATTGATCACTTTGGACTTTTACAGTGGTGTCAAGGTACTTAACTGGGTCAAGAAAAGAGCATGTTGGGTCTACTCATATCAGATAACAGGGTAGTAAAATAATTTTTCCACATGCATAGCCTTCATTGTGACATCACAGTGTGCAACATTCATCCAGTTTGTACTGGATCACACCGTTAGGTTCACCTTTTCCTAAAATGTTAACATACTTTAACATTGATGTATGTATTTCTTTGGACTTGAATAAAATGACCTTCCAGTGAATATGGACATATGAAGATTAAAATAAAGTGAATAATTGCCATTGAAAGGTATATGTAATCAAATTGTTAAAAGTTATGCACATTACTAAAACTGTCAATACTAGATATATATGTGACATGTTTTGACATGCACTTTAATTTAGATCATGTTCTCTAGCAAAATTATAGTCACAGATTTTGATTGTTTGAAAGTTTTTATCCTCATCACTTTTTAAAAGGTCCTTTCACAGTTCTTAAAAGAAGGAGCATATTTGATTAATAGATGTCAAAATATGTTTAAAAGCTATGCAATTCCTAATGAGTTACACAATGCTATTTTGAATTGCTTGTAAAATGTGACGGTTATTTGTTTTCCACTTGCAAAATAGTTGCTTACTGAAATGTAAATGAAGAAATAATCTAGTTCCTGAACGCTATCTTTTAATAATCTTTTTTAATCTCTTTTGAAAACAGGTAAACTTTAAGTCTGAAGACAAAAGTTTTTCCTTTTCTTGCGTTTAGATGGAGAGAAATTCCTTTGACAAAACCCACTTGAAATTCTGATTTATTGATAAAAACTAAATAAGTTAGGGTGAGTGCTTTGTTTTCTTAGATTAATTCAATTCATGCAGCAAATACAAGTTCTATTAATTCAGTTTTTCTTGCCACATATATATTCTGAAAAAAATCACAAGAACAACAACAATAAAAACCGAAATAATATCAAATTTTGAAATCCTAAAGATTGCTATGTAGTTTAGAATTTACATGATCCCAATCCCACCCCCACCCTACCCTTACCCCACCATATTATAGTAAGCCATTAGATAACAACATACCATCTAATCCAATAATTTTCTTTAAGTGTTAAAACAAACAATTTTTGTTTAAATTGTCATTTAACTTCATGGGAGAAGTACCACTACCAGAGCCTGAGTTGTCAGAATCTTCAGCTGATCTCCACATGTGGATTCACAGGTGCTTGGTAATTTCACATTTCTCATCCATAATCAGTCATAAAGATTGAAGAAATTTGCAAATGTGTGTTACACCTTTCAAATAGTTAACAGAAATAAATGATATATAACACACACTTTTGACACACCATCATCACTGTCTGATCACATGATTGTGTTGGTGAAAAGAATGAATCAGCAACAAATGTTTTAGTTGTGCACCAACAGTCAAAGTAAAGTGAGGTACAATATATAATGGCTGAGCAAGATTATTATCCCAAATGAATGACCCAGAAACCATATGGAAAGGTGTCATTCAAGTGATAGGGCTTGGATTAAGGTCACACTATTGGTTAAATAAAACAATTTTGAAAGTGCATATCAGCACTGGTGCATAACATATTGCAGGGTTCTAAAGAATATTGGGTTGAAATGATAGCTTATCAGAACCAGGACAGTAAGTGGTCTTGAGGACTGTGCTTTAATTTTATTTTTTTGGCAGCATTAATTTGAGATGATATTGGATTTCAATCATATTTTCCATGCTGGTTTATATTGACGAGATTTTAAGGATTTCCAGTATTCCACAAAAAATTTTTTGGCAGGATTTGCTACTGATTACCATTCCTCCATCAGTTTCTGCAAAATAACTTTACTCCAGATCATTGGATTGTCAACGAAATTCGACATGTGGCTTTATACTGATATACTTGACAAGGTTTTTTTTTCTTCAGTATTCCACATATTTCAATTTTTGGAGTTAAAGCATTCCACAATTAGAGTTGAAGCAATAGTCCACAATATCATTTGTAGTTCAGGTCCTGATTGCTAGTCCAAGATACTAAAGATTTGCAGCACAGCTTGATAAAGAATTTCTATATTGCAACCAGATTTATCATCCAGCTTTATATTGATATAATCTTTAATGATTTGGATTTCCAGAATTCCACAACAACATGAATGTTTATTCTCCATTTTATATTCCCAACACGAGTTCATCTTTTTTTGGCTTTAACTATCAATTTTTAGTATGTGCAGTCTATTTATTGCTAATAACCATGGTTGTCATCTAGGTAGACTTGTAGTCTGCTGTAATCCAATGTAATTGGGAGCAGCCACAGTGGCTCAGTTGTTACCATGTCGGACTCAAGATTAAAAGGGTGCGGGTTCGAATAGTAACCATCGGACAAGCTTGGGCCAGCTACCGTTGTGTGTTGTAGGGCAAGGCACTTTACTCCAATTGCCTCAGGACTAAATAATCTTTATGTGTTACTGTGCCATGAAGTTCCAAATCGGACCTAAACTAATGTAATGGATGTGAGTTTTCTATCTGTAATCTGTCATCTCCTTACCTTAATAGCGACAAAACCCTCACCATGTACTCCTGACGAATTGCTGCCAAAGAAAGATAACTGCAGTTCCTATTTCCTTTGTGACTACAACTATAAACCTCAAGAGAAACAGTGCCAGAAAGAGAAAGTCTTCAGTCCTACCAGAAAACAATGTGTCCAGAAATATAGTGTTGAAGATGATTGCAGTCCAGGTGAATACAATTTTTGGTTTCAGTTCTCAAAAGCCAAGTGTATTTTAGATTGTGTATTTGGATTAAAATCCATCTTAAAAGAAACATAGCCACTGTTCAAGAACTTGCTAATAATCTTTAATAAAGATTATTTAAGAATTTTCATTAAAGGATATTAAGTGTAATAACTTTTGTTTCTAAAACATGCATCTCTTTGATTTACTCCAATTCAAATGAATTAGATTGTTCCACTCTGTGTACTTTGCCTATGCAGATTAGCCAGGTGGGTTGTTCCACAGTATATTGCTGAAGGACTTTAAACATACAATCTCCTAGCTGTACTCAATCATTTAAGTAATCTGTAAAATGATGGTTGTTTATATCTGACCACCTTTACTCTTAAACCTATCTATAGGTAACGAATATGCACAAAACAAATGGTTCTCTTTTCTCCAATCCTTTCATTTCATTTTGATTTTCAGTTTCCCCATTTGTCATTTTATTGAATTTGATTGTATATTGTGAACACACTAGTTAAGCAGAACCACTGTTGGTACCAGTGTGTTGCACCTCTAGGTCTTAAACTATGAACAGAAAGAAACAAAACCAACAAGTTTAGTAAAATCATCAGGTAACTTTTTCTCTAAGTTACAAAGTAAAAATTTAAGTGATACTTACAGTACTGTGAATTTTAAATCCCAAATAATCCTAAATGTCCTGTCACAAATCCAAAAGTATAGAATGTTCTGAATGAATTCCAGTAGTCTTGAATGTTCTGAAGTACCAGTATTCTTGAATGTCGTAATGTACCATAATGATACAATCCAGAATGTCTTTGAGTGAGTTTTCCATAATCCCAAAGTAAATTTTTATTCCAGAAAGTCAAATTAGCACTTTTAATTCCAGTGAATAATTTTTAATAAATAATTTCTCTTAAATTATATCTGAACACAGCTGGAAATGATTACAGAGATTGATTATAAAACAGGAATAAATAATATTTACCAATATTCCCAAGATATAAAAATACCGACATGACCTACAAAATGGATTGTTCTGGTAAACAAAAATTTCTGATGAAAAATTCTACTAACTCTTGGACTCCAATTCTAGTAAACATCTTGTTTACTACTTAAAATCGTGACAAAAGTCTGGTAGGCATTTAATCCATTCACAACACTCAATCACAATCATGACAAAAGTCAAGTACACATTAACAGTTAGTTAGTTATATATATATATATATATATATATATATATATATATATATATATATATATATATAAAATGTTATGGAAAGTCTTACTCTTTACAATTTTGTTTGTTTGTCGCTTTGTCAAGCTTTTTAACAGTGCTACAAGAAGTTGGCAAATGCAGCTATATCAAAGCTTTATGTGACACCCAACCTACCTGTTTGGTGAGTACTAAGTGGAGCACATGGATTGATGTCCTTTTGGACATTATAGGCAGATGAAGTGTTGGATTTAGCAGAAGCAGGAGTGAAGCAGCCTCTTCTTCATCACACATGGACCCCCTCCATTAAAGGGTGGGGCTAATCTCACTTCTGGTACAAGAAGTTACCAACTCGCCAGTCCCAGTATTTATCAAAGACACTTTCTGGTACACAAAAATTGCCAGACTGTTGATCCTGGGCATTTTCTGATCAAGGAAAGCACTGACATCCCAGAGAAATGCCATACTTTCTGGAGTAAGGAAAGTACAGTTATTTTGTAGTTAGTGAGATGGGTAGACACTATCACTTATGTCAAGTTCCCAGGACAGGGGACCTCTCAGTGAATTTGTTGCTTGGTTGGTCTTTCATCATTGACTGAGTACCAGTTGCAGAGCACCAAGTATTGGATGGAGTCATCAGGTACCAGGCAGAGGGCACTGGGTAGTGGGTTGAGCCACTGGGCAGGAAGCAAAGCAACAGATACTTGGCACCAGGCTAACATTAGTTACTAGGCAGATCAAATACCAGTCACTAGTTATATGTTTCTGCCTATACTGGATCTTGTGATTCTCTGACCACCAGGGAGCAACCTGCCTCATTTAAGGTGATCAGGTTTATATCCCCTCCCTTCTCTAAATTTCATATCAATCCATGTGGGGCTTGATGACTCCCACCACCAGATGACAAGTCAGTAATGTCTCCTTTTCCCCCTGTGGCACAATTGATTCATTTTCCATGATGCTTTTGGACAGCAGATGTTGCAGGCCATTGACCCTCCCTGTCCTTTTCCATGACTCTTTTGGACACAGATGTTGCAGGCCATTGGCCCTTTCTGTCCCTCCCCCGTTCAGCTTCATTAGAAAAGGAAAAGGAAGGGGATATCACTAATCTTTTGCATTGGAAGGAATGACCAATCCACTTCTCAGAAGAGAGAGAAGGGAACAGAAAGCCTCATTTTGCCATGCCAGTGGAGGCAGGATGATGACCTGTCAGTGATAATGGAAACTAACAAGTTCAAGGAAACCCCAGTCAAGTCATCTCCTTCTCCTAATTTAGTGTCTCCATCACTGTTCTGCATGGGGCAGATGATGGAAGATAAAGATGTTTGTACATTTGGCAAAGTAGTAAACAAAGTTTACTGCTTTCTGCCCATGGATCTATGCCCTTAACCTTCTGGGTCTTCAGACACAAGAATTCTGTTGATTGTGGAGATGATTCTAGGGGTGCAGAAGAAAGCTGATCTTCTGTTTTCATCCCACTGGATCATGTTATTGTGATAGAACAGAAACTGACAAAAGTCTACAAGGCAGCCTTACACCAGCTGCAGCTATTGGTTTCAGCAGATTTAAGAGTTCACTCACCCACTTGGACACTTATGCTTGCTATCCTGGCATCTTGGTGATATCCACTGGGATCCAGTCTCATCTCCCAGTGAAAATACTTGAAGCTTTGGACCTTGATTCACACCCTAGATACTGTATCTTCATACACCATTTTTCAGTGGCCTTCTTTACCTTTTAATTGAGGAGTCTTTGTCTCAATCTGCCTTTCAGAGACTCCTGGAGGTCATATCCAAGATGGAAAGACACTAATTTTCACTATGACTGGCTCAGCTGGCTGAACTGCTTCATCTACATAGGGATGCCACCTAGGATTCTTATAGGGTCTTCTAGATTACAGCAAAAATCTATTAAAGACAGCCCTGCTGGACTCAGAATCTTTGTTAAGTTGATTAATCCCCATAGTGGCCTCTGGAAGATCAGCAGCATCTTTTGATGGCTGCAGTTCCTGGCTTGGCTAAATTATCAAAGAGTGCCCTCAGCCAGAGAAGTCTGTGGGTCCCCTATCTAAACACTTGAGATCACAGCATAACCACCAAAACCCTTTTAAAACCCTATCTCGACACTCTTTTGCTATGTGGAGAAATTGTAAGGTACAAAACATTTGTTAGAGTTTATGTTGAATCATTGTTTTAAATCTTGCCGATGTTAAATATATCTTATCTTAAAGGTAAGGGCAGGAAACCTATGGATTCCTCTCCCAACAAAGGAGGGAGATAGTTGGACATAAGCAGTCATTCCCTCTCATGCCAAATTCCCTCTTTCCAACATCCTGGAAGGTGCCTGACTGGGTTACTTTCCAGAGGTCTGGGTGGACCTGACAGATTATTGAGGGGTCATAGAACTTATCCACAGTAAAAGAGGGTTGCTTTAGGAATTTCCACCACTATCAAGGACCCCATTTGTTTTCACCAGACTAGTCTGGAATCCTTATGGGAAAAGACATGCACCCTTATAAGGAACATTCAAAGCCTGAGGTTTTATTCTCAGATCTTTCAGGATTTACAGAATGGATGAAAATGTTGCCTTATTATCAATCTTTCCCATGAAATTGTTTACTTTGAAAGATCATTTTAAGATGATACATTAGCCTCAGTCACAAAGGCCAAATAACTGGGCAGTCTCAATAGACCTCCTCTAGGAACTGCCACATCTTTCCATCCCACAGGAAATTCCTTCTCTTCTGTCTGGTCAAGGAGGTTTTTCAATTTCTGGCTCTTCCTTTCTGCCAAATTTTCTCACTTGGAATCTTTATCAGGATGATAGTAGTTAATGTTTATCACATGAGATCATTGAGTTCATTTGGGGTTCCCATCATCCATTATTTTAATGATTGGTTACCTTTCACTCTGTTGAACACAGTGGCTCAACTGGGTTTAATCCCCAACCTTGAGAAGTCAGATCTACAGATGGTTTGTGTTCTACCAACATGATCACACAGATACTCTCCCTCACAAGAAGAGTGTTCAAGAGCACTTCATTGTCTGCTCACCTCATCCTGTCTTTTCTTGGGGCCCTAAATGAAGTAGCAGATCTGTTTCCTCAGAAAAGATTTCATATGAGGCCTCTCCACTTTCTACTGCTAGCAAATTAGAGACCTCACAGGTATCCCCTTTCATCTGGACTTTAAATGGGGTTGAACATTTTGTCAGCATCTCAGCCTAAGAATTAATCATGGCAAATTTCTGGATGGAGTTTTGATACATGGCCCAGAATCTAGCTGCTTCCTGTGTACCAATGCACCAGATTTGGGCAGGGTGGTCCTCCAGAGCCATTGTGAGTAGTCCTGCAGGTATTGTGGTCAGGCTGAACTCTATGATGCATATCAACAACCTAGAAATTCATGCTGTTTTACTTGCACTATATAGATGTGTGAATCTCATGAGATACAGGTGTGTTATGGTCATCATGAAAAACATGTTGGTTATGTCTTAACTTGGACAACCAAGGAGACACTCAAGCCTTATCTGTTTGCTTGGATATCTGAAGTCTCCTTTGATGGACAGCTTTGGAGTGGATCACTCCCAAATTCTGCCCCATTTCTGGAAGAAGAAATGTTGTGGACAGCCTGTCAAGGAAAGGATGGATTGTCCTCACAGAATGCCTTCTGCACCAAACAGTAGCAGAAAGTGTTTTTACAGATGTTGTGGAAGTCAAAAGTATACTTCTTTGCAGCGAGGCTCAACACCAAACTACCACTTTATGATTCCCTAGTGCCAGATCAAAGTGCGATCTATGCCTTCAGTTTGAATCAGGATTGACTTTTCACCTAATTTAGTCTATGCTTTCTCACCTTCCAGAATAATCGCTGTAGTACTTAACAAAGTTAGGACTTCATTATTATGGATTACCCCAGTAGTCCTCTCTGGTGCAAATGGCCATGGTTCCAAGATTGCCTTAACCTGTTGTTGGACATTCCCTGGGAAATACCACTAAGGTGGGGTCTGCTATCTTAAAAACAGGGGGTCTCTCCTGCACAACAATTCACAGATGCTGCACCTTCATGCCTAGCTCATATGAAATGATCTATTTGCCAATGGACCTACAAGGTTTATGATTTCAGTAGGAGAGTCATCTGTAATTGGTGCAGTTGGAAGTGCATTGATCTGATCCGTCCCTCTTTGACTGCAGTTGCAGTTTTCTTCTCTTTTCAAAGAAAAGATCTCTCAGTTAATGGTTGTAAAGCAGCCCTGTCTAATTGTCACTGAAGTTTTTTTTCTGTGAACTCCACCATTGGGCCAGACCCTTGTTTCTCAGAACTATTTTAAGCTCTAAGGACCAGTTTCTTGTTCATTATTGCCCTGGTGGAACCTTTAATATGTTCTTTGCTTGTGAAATTAAACTTCTTATGAACCTCTGAGTAAGTATTTTGGGAATCTTACATTACAGAGGATCTCTCTCCTTCCTTTATTATCAGCTAGGAAAAGGAGTGAAATAATGAATTAGTGGTGGAGGAGGGTTGTCGCTGTTTCATTGGTAACAGTCTCTCTTCTTTGCCAGCCTAGTTTTCTGACCAAGAATCAGCTGACTTCAATAGATCCTGAGCCAATTCAAACCATATGTGCCAGGGGTGTTCTAGATAGACTACTAAATCCAGTTAGAGCATCATGTATTTTGATTGATTGATTGATTTAGCTATAGAGAGAACTTGTCAATCTCTGACAGAGAGATCTTTCATTTTCAAAGCCCATGAGATTCAGGCTGTTGCTGCATCATGGGGCTTTATTAATCATTCCTCTTAGGATGATACCAAGAAAGCCACCTTTCGACAGTCTCGTCCCACTTTTTCCACATTCTGCTTCCAATTCATGGTGAACCAGAGAGATGGCATTTGATGCATTAGGTCTGGTTGTGTCAGCACAGCAAATTTTCAGCAGATCATATTCCCATCTACAATCACACTCTGCTAGAGATAGATGGCAGTTTATGTCTGAGAGCTCTATTGGGGTCCATCAGCCTTCTTCCAGGTTTGTCAATAAAGTCAGTGGTTTAATAAAAGCTGGTGATGTATTACTTCTGTAAAAAATTGTTTGGGGCGGGGATAATGCTAATTTTAATTAAGTAATACTTACCTACTGTTATTATTGAATTCCCTCCTTCCTACCCTTTTCAAATGGATGTAAGTGACAAGGGCATCAGACTGGGACTGTATTACTTCTGTTCTAAACCCCTAGTTACTAACTGGAGAAGGGAATTAGTCACCATGAGATGGATAAGAGAAGCAATATAATAATAGCAGGTATTACACACACAAAATGAGTTTTATCTCTAAAAAACTACATGTGGATAGATCTCAGTGAGAACAAGTCAGCCAAATCAAACCTAGGTCACAACATTTTCATCTATGTGTCACTTTTGTATTTTCTGCTGTTTGTTCCTTACCCTCCAAAAAGTCTTGTATCATGCTTCACCTACACTGGTGAAAATTGGTCAGTGGCTGCATGTCATGGAGACTAAAATCTACCACACCAAACTATATCAGTGTGACCTATTTTCATGCTTGATTGACTTTTGTATGTTAAGAGATATTTTTGTTACACCCTTGATATCGTGGACCCCTTTAAATGTACAGTCATGAAAATTAATGCATGTATGTGGATGTATCTTGAGGTGAGTGACTCAACAGTACCAAAAGTATGTCTCTTTGACCTAAAGTTAATGCTTGAGTGCCTTTTATATTTTCAGCCATGTTTATTACACTCAGTAACTTGGACCCTTTTTCAACTACACTTCTGACAGTTGGTGAGTGTATATGCATCTCAAAGAGAGTAATTTGGTGATATCAAAACTAGATCACTGTGACCTAATTTTCATGTTAAAGTGACCTTTTATTTTGTACCAGTATGTTTATTATAACTTTGAGATCTTGTACCCTATTTCACCTACACATGTTAACTGGTATGTTGATACATCTTGGGGAGAATAACTCATCCATATTCAAACATGTCACTGTGACCTAATTTTTCTTTAGCAACTTTCAGCTCTCTGAAAGCACTTAAGAAATTAATATCAATTAAACAAGTTTTACCAAGTGAAATTTGCATTTTAGTTCTATGTTTTAACTGAGTTCTGTGTTTCATTTTGGTTACAGTGCAATCATCATAAATGTGATATGCATTCTAGGATTCAAATGTGAAAATGCAAATCTACCATTAAACCTATGTCTGTGAGGTATTTTGTGAGAAACTAAGTAAGTGCCAACAGTGTTTTGATCCCTGACTAGTGGATGTATTTGTTGTATTATTACACTTAATTAAAAGCAGACCTGCTTTGTATTATCACATTAATTGTCTTTTGCATCAAATCAAATGAAGTGGGGTAGATGGGTTAAAAAATTGAAAGGCATGAAAATCTTAACTATATAAGAGCTAGTGGTCATGGTCATGTGTAATGTCAACACATTTTTAATTGACCATTCAAACACTTTTATTATTATACAAGCAACATAATTAAACTACCTTAAATTAACCAACTCATTCACAAATATGATCAAAGTCAGCAAGGCATACAAGCAAAAGGGAGTACTCTCAGTGAATGAAAAGCTTTATTTTGTAGATACAGTTCATTATGGAGAATGGAGTTCCAGAGTTTGTAGTGAACTTAAAATTGGCACTCAGAGATTTGCTCAAGGATGAGCAGAAGTTTTACTGTTATTTGCAATGAAATCACAGTATCAATATTTTACTAAGAAAACAAAACAAATCAAGTTTCAACTTTGGTGGTTGTTTTATGAAATAAATGTTCCAAGTTTTTGAAAAGAGAGGAATCTTGTTTGTTGTGCAGAAAGATATTTTTCAGGTATATGACAAGGTACAGATTGCCACCAGTAGACATTGATATTTTTTCATTGATCAAAATTTCATCAACTATTGTTTATTACAAGGTACTGAGAAATTGACAATTTCGTGATGTTGGTCCAAACGTTTCAGGGACTAACCACCATTTCTGAAAATAACACAATCTATATATCAGGGTTTCATTTGGCAACTTTAATCAGGATTTTCTTCATGTTCAACACATAGAATTTGATGCTTTTGGCATTTTATAGGGAAAAAAACGGGATTCACATGCACACACCCTTTATAAGTGGGTTTGCAAGTTATCCAAGAGCGAGTTATCAAGGGAGAAGTGTATGTTGTTGTCTTAGTAAGTGCTTCCTTCATCATCATGGATGCTTTAGTTATTGGCTTTGACTTGCAATGAGTGGGTAATGAGTTTGAATCCTCTCCAGACCACCCTGGGTCAACAGTCATACAGCCATGGACTTAATTTCCATAGTCTCAGCATCAGTCCAGCATACCAGTCTGTCTATTGTTGACCAGTTCTACCATGCCTTCCTGTTGGCAAGAAATTTGTGTTTTTGAGTAAATAAATTGTTTTTGTTTCAGATTTATGGTGCAACATTTGAAGCTGTATATGAATAGTTAGGAAATATTTAAACTAGAACAAATTCATAAATATGCCTTAGGAATTTTTAAATCTGATAATGGTATTAGGTTCAATGTATTAGATCAAATTTTTAAGTGCTGGCAGACCAGGGTCTATGTTATTTGTTTTTCTGACAAACTGCTTAGATCCAGATATGCTGGCATATTATGTGATGTCAGCTCTGGGTATGTGCAGTTTGGCTTTGGTCTGAGTTTGTAAGCAAATATATATGGTGAAATTTTCCTTTGTAACTTGCAAACTACTGGAGATATTTTATTGCAGGTTGGACATTGGAAGTACCATATATATACTTGCTTGTAAATCAAGTCCAACTGCAGGCAACATAGAACCTGATCTGCTGTCATAGAATGCGTTGGCCAATAATGGTCTGTTTAGTTTTTGTATTTTTCTGTTGATTGCTCTAACAAACTGCACAGATTCAGATCTTATGGTTTATTATATGATGGCAGATCTGGGTCTGTGTAGTTTGCATATGGACTAAATGTATGTGTTATTGGTTATTACATTTTAATTGTTTCTCACCACAATATCAGCCAGTCCTCTATGTGAGCCCGGAAAAAAGTACAGTGATGTTAACAATTGCAATGTGTACTACCTATGTCGATTTGGGGTACGTGTCCGAAGGATCTGCCCATCTGGCCAACACTACAGTGTCAGCCTTGAAACCTGTGTCATCGCTTATAGTAACTATGATGATTGCGTTAGCAGTAAGTATTTATTAGTGTACTTCAGAGGTGTATTATAGACTTATCATTGGCAGGAACGAAAACCACAAAACTGTTCACTGGCATGTAACATAAATGACCAGTGGCCATGGTAATTAATTGTCAGGGTCAGTCAAAGGAAATATTTCTCATCTCTTTATAAAATGATTTAAAGGTCTGTTACAATAAAAGTGAAGTGCTGTATTTGTTGTAGCAAGGTGACATTATGCTGTGGTCTTAAGTTCATTGTGCATTGTGCAAATTCATCATCCATCAGCAATTTGTATTTTTAACTTCTTTTGAAAAAAACAACACTGGATCAATTTCAGCCTAACTTTAAAGATGAGATTATTGCATTAGGGCTTTTGAATTTGTACAGATAATGCTGTTTATGCATTAAGGCCTTTTGTTTGAATTTGTACAGATGATGCTGTTCTTGCATTAATGCATTTTGAATTTGTACAGATGAAGCTGTTCTTGCATTAAGGCCTTTTGTTTGAATTTGTACAGATGATGCTTTTCTTGTATTAAGGCCTTTTGAATTTGTACAGATGATGTTGTTCTTGCATTAATGCAAGAACAGCATCATCAGTACAAATTCAAAAGATGTTAATTAAAATTTTTTTTTTTCAAGACATGAAGCACCAATATTTGAGTTCAGCCTTTGAACAATGAAATAAGGTTGCAGGTTTTATCCTTGTTTTTAGCTCAGACAGTCATCTCTTTACTAGGAGACGAACAAATTTACCGATAAGCTTTCATTATGTGTGTGATCAAGTTTAGCTAAGTTTAATAAAAATTTCATTAGGTCTTAAGTGAGTAGAATCTCAAAAATTGCTTTGGTTTTGTTGGAAATGAGTTTAGAAGTGTTTCAGGTTATAGGAGGCCATGCCCTTGAAGGTCATGGTGTTCTGGCTTTAAACTCTTTAAACACAATTATTGACAGTGTCCAAATTTATCAGATGGTTATGATATAGCTTCTATAAAACTGGTGAAGGTACTAAAGGTGAATCAGTCAGAGCTGTTTGTCAGAGATTTAACAAAATTATCATGGCCACATTTATTTGATGGATGTATGAATTGTTTTATTTATAAAATAACATTAATTCTGCTCTCTGCAATAAAGGAGTGTTATATAAGGAAGTATTATGTGAGACTTTCAGAACTAAATATTTTTAAATAAACATGATTTTGATGTTGCGCTCAGATTTCCTGCAATATCAATTTTTCTTGATATTTCCAAATTCCTCACCAGTTAAAACCATATTTATAAACAGTTTTTAACTGTAAATATAATGGAATATCATAAATGTAAGAAAAACATCAACTATTAATTTAATTAACATCACCTATAAATACAATTAACATCACCCATAATGCAGTTAACATCAACCATAAATTTAATTAACAATATGATCAACATCATGCATACATTTAATTAACATCAACCATAAATGTAATTAACATCACCCATAAACATAATTAATGTCATGCATAAATGTAATTAATATCATGCATAAATGTAATTAGCATGCATAAATGCAGTTAGCATCACCCATAAATGTAATTCATAATACATTAATAATGTCACCCCTCAAAACAAATAACACCACCCATAAATGTAATTAACATCAATAATGCAATTAACATCACCCATAGAGATGTAATGAATGTCATGCACATATGCAACTAACATCACCCATAAATGTAATTAATGTCACCCATAAATGTAATGATGTCACCCTTAAATCTAATTAACATCACCTAGAAATGCAATTGTAACCCATAAATGTAATTAACATCAACCGTAAGTGCAGTTAACATTCACCCAGAAATGTAAGTAATATCTCCCATAAATGCATTGAACATCATTATTAAATGTAATTAATGGCACCCATAAATGCAGTTAATATCATCCATAAATGTAATGATTCCACTAACCATAACTGGAACAAACATCATCCATAAATATATTAATATTAAAAGCGATTGTATACAAATTGTGAAAGATTATGCTCAGTATTACCTTTACTCATTTTTATACTTTCCTTAGCTGCCACTTTACAATCATGTTGATGAGTTTAGCTGTCTGATATCAGTTTCAGATTCTTAGCCCATCTTGATCAAATTTGGTTTGAATGTTTAACAGGACATGCTTTCCAGAAGTATATTTGAGATGGCTCCCCATGCAGATGTGTAAATTCTTTGGCAACCATATTGTAAACCTATTTTCAACTTATTTTGTTGGTTGGCTGCACCAATTTTAACAAAATATGGTAGGAATGTTTCTTGGGATTACTCTATCAGATTTGTTTGCAAGGTGGCTCCAGTAGGAATGGTTGGGTTTCTGTAGCAGTATATGGAAAACGTATTTTCAGCTTCATCTCTGGAATTTCTGAGCCAATTTTTATTACATTTGGTAGGAACAATTCTTGTGACAAGTTGTATGACATGTATGTCTGGCACCCAGCAACTGTGTGGTTTCCTTAGCAAATAGGTTGGAAAACTATTTTCAACTTTTCCTAAGCACCTGTCAATTTTAAATTAAATCTGGTGTTAATATTTGTTGAGACATACCTAGTCAACAAATTGTTCTGGGTCATCTCCCCTAGCAAAGATGCATCTTTTTGGAAAACCTTGTAGTTTTTGGCCTCCAGCATAACTCAGGCAACTAATCAAATTTGTTTTGAATGTTGTGCTAGAAATTGTATTGGGGTTTATCCCCTAGGAGTGGAATGACTTGCATAGCACCATGTGGAAAACATTATCATCATGATGACAGTTAAGATGCAGAGCATTCAATAATCAGGATTTAGTAGACTTTAGTTAAACAAAATTAGTATTAAGTATTAAAACAACAATTTATATTTGATTGAACATGAGTAAATCCACATATATGACCTGTATGACTTGTGCTATAATATCCAACCAAGTAAGCTCTTAATATAACTAATATATTAGAAAGAACTGTATATCTGACCAAATCTGAATGTGCTAAATACCTCTTGCATTCATGCATAATAATAATAATAATAATAATAATAATAGTAATAGTAATAATAATACTTTATTTATAGAGGGTGACTCATTAGACAAGGACTGTTCTCCCTTGAGGCCCTCATAAGGAGAGTATAACAATGTGCATTATATGAAAGATAGTAATAATTATTAAAATACTAAATTCCATTATCTATTAGAAACACACACATGCTCCAATGCAACATTTTGTCCAGCTGATGTTACTCAAAGTAGAAACATATCTAAACAGCATACCAAATACCAGTTTCTACCAAACAGCTGGAAATTATCCAGATGTGGCTGTGTTCAGCCGAAGGCACCTGCCTGTTTAGCACTGCATGTACATTTCAGATCAATGTATGTTTGCCTCTTGTTCTTCATTAGACACACATGCACATACCTAATTCTCAGAGATTTGCTAATTTTAAGCAGCCTAGGGGTCGGTGACATCCTTTTTCTCAATTGTATTTACCCATCTGATCCTATTTTTCAAATTTTTAAGCTACTGCAAAATTGTTTTGAGTTAATCTACCATTTGTGTTGTCAGTTTGTCAGTCAGATTTGTTACTTTATTATGTCAGGTTTTTGTGCAGATGTTGTATGTAGGTAAGTCTTGGCATTAGAAAATTCTCGTTTAATGTTGGGTTCAATGCGATGAAGGTACAAGTTAGTGTCACTAAGAATAAAAATTCATTTTTGAATGATTACTAAAGTCCTAGATGTCAGTCAGACTCTGCATGCAGACACTTTTGGCCTATTCTCCCTGTAGGACAGAATCATTTTGACCATGGCCCATTCTTCCTGCAAAACAAACATTTTGACCTTGCATTTATTATCTGTAAGTAAATGTCAGAATTATAGAAAAAGTTATCTGGGTACCCATCAATCTTAATGATCAGTTACCTAATTAAAGGTAAATAATATTAAATGTGAACCTGAACTGGTTTGTTGTAAGTTCATACATATCAACCCCACAAGAGGTATAAACTTAATTAGTACTAATATGAGTGCAAAAATGTGCGGTCTGTGCGTAAAAGGAGTGATCTATATATGTTACATGCCAAAAAACGTACATTTATTTTTTATACTTATCTGGATATGCAGTTAACTAAAATTCTTGTTTGCTAAATCCTTGTGGATTAGTTAGAGAATACAGACACAAAAGGAAATGATAATTTATTTATAAACACTTTAACTAGTCTACATCACATGTATAACTTTGGCTGAAAGGTCGTAAAGTCCACAAATTCTGAATGCTGTATAACATCACTGTAGAATTCCTCTTTCAAAATTTGTAAAGCGACATTGATTTATCCTTTTCCAGATGCAGCATGTTCTTCAATTTAACAAAATCCCTCTCTTCTAACATTTTTTAATCATATAACATCCACAAGTCACATCAATAAAGCCAGTTTCAGTTAATATTTGGTGCAGTGGGTTTTTGTTTCATTATAGACTAGTCTGCTATTTAAATGTGTATCAAACTAGTACTATAATGACTTCTGACACATTATTTCAAATTCAAGAAACCAGTCTGTTTTCTTATAAACGTGTCATGTACAGTTACTATAAATAGGGAAATAAGGAAACTGTTCAAGGTACATAGCCAAATGGTCGCACATGTCAAAAATATAAGATCAGTAGACAAAGTTCTAAGATGGATCAGTGTCACATGACACAAGCCAAGAACTGTTATTCTGCCTTGCTCGCTCCTGACGTTGCCAGATATAATCTTTGATCTAAACTTGGAAACGTGTTTTGGGGTTTGGGGTTTTTAAAAAATGTTTTTGACATGAACTAAATGGGTACCCTATAGCTAATTTTATTACCCAGGTAATTATGAACAGAAATGTACCTGGGTACCCGTTGACACCTTTATCTCTAAGATTGGAGCATTTTAATCTTGGCTAATCCTCCCTGTTGGACAGAACCATTTTGATCTCGACCTATATTCCTGTTAGAAGCACTTTGACTTTGGCCAATCCTTCTTGCAAGACAGAAGAATTTTTACCTTGGCCTATCCTTCCTGTAAGACACAACCATTTTGACATGGGCTAATCCTCATTGTAAGACAGAAGCATTTTGACATACACCTCATGAGGGAATTGTATCATGTACCACCCAAGAAAATCTTGGGCTTTTTTCAGAGAATGTGGTTTATATAAGAAATTTTGACCATATCTTTTAAGGATTTAAGATGAGTTACCTGTATCTTTACTTTTATATACATTTTACAGAATTCAAGCATTTTTAACATTTTATATTTTTTCTTGTTGTACATGCAGTTTATATACATTTGGAAGGGTTCATCCTCAAGTTTTTGTGAAATTCATTTTTACTTATTTTTAACATTTATCTTCAGTTGGCTCAATATAACCACTGTTCAGTTTTGTGATGAGGTATGGTAAAGTGCTACACACATATATCCAAGGAAAAATACTAATTGATTTTATGGTCACTATTATAGATTTGAATAACTACAGCAAAACCCTAATAATATGGACAACTCTTGTTCCCAACCACTTGTTCAAGGGATCAGAACCAACAAATTGATTTAGAGAATACTAGAGAGAGCTTGTTCCCAGATATTGTTGTTCAGTTACCATGACATTTTGAATAATGAATTCTTAGCAGGAGAGACCTCATATTAGTTTAGTGTCCATTTCTCTGAAATTTCAGTAAGTATCTATCTCCAGTCTGATGCATTGTATGTTGGTGAATCATTTAATTGTACTTATTTGAAAGAATGTAGTCATTGGTACTGTGTCCATTTTAATAGTTCTGATGGATCTTGTTTTGTTTTTTTTTGCAGGTTGACTTCTTGACCATTCCTCATGAGAGTAAATAAACTTTCATAATTGATTTTAGTCTTGAGAAAAGAGACATTCATTTGCTAATGTTGATAAAGCTTTGTACAAAAGAGACATGAAAACAATTTGAAAGTTCACAATTAATGCTGGACTTTCATAGACATCAAAGTCAGTGTAACATATAGAAAATGTATGCATTTTATAGAACTGATTTTCATATAATTAAGGTTAATCTTTTTCTATATTTAATGTTGATGGATTTGTATATTTAATGATAAACATGTTCAATATTGAATGTTAATCATTTTCTGTACTTAATGTTAATGATTTTCTATATATAATGTC
>JAECUM010035871.1:0-14776 GCA_016617855.1 Megalonaias nervosa
TCAATCAAGGGAGATAATTTGATAATATGGCATTAAAATAAAGTCAAAAGGAGTATAGTGTAGGTTCTACAAAATAACAGGAGTCTCCACAAGTGATTCGTCAAAATGAGTATCATTTAAAATTTATTTCTTCACCTGCTGAGAAAATTTTACCAAAAGTGTTTACTCAAAATACACAAATCTGTAAGACAACTGGAGCACATTTGGAGTAGCGAAAAATATATAGACTGGTATACAGGAAAATATAAATCCAAGCATGAAACTTTGGCTAAAAGTACCTAGTTTTGGTAAAGTTCAATTACTCCCCTTCAGATGCATCCATATACAAACGTTCATGAGTGTACGTGAAATAGGGTAAACAATATCAAAGGTATGATGAACAGAGAGCTCAAAGGAAAAGTTAGTTAAACCTGAAAAGTAGATAAGCGACCTCATTTGGGTATGTTTTCGATACCCTTTTTGAATGCATCCACATAAGAAACACCATATCTGAATCATTACAATGGGACAGAGGTACATAAAATGTCAAACGTCAAACAGACAGCACTGCCAAAAAATAACAGTCAGTGAAATAGGTCCACAATAGTAATGGTATAATGAATGGGAAACGGAACATAAAAGTCACTTATGCAAAAAAAAAATTGGTCATATTAACTTAATTTTGGTATGACTGAGTTACCTTCATTATGATTGTGATCATCCACAGACAACAAATTTTCAATAGTATTGGTTTCATTGGGTCCAAATATTTGATTTTATAATCAGCAGCTATCTGAAAATACAAGTCACTCAAGTCTAAAAATTTAGCCACACTGATCTAATTTAGGTATGGCTGAATTACTCTCAGTGCAATGTGTCCTTATACCAATTTTCGTAAGAGTTAGTGAAATAGGGTCAAAGCTGAAAATAAGCTGCTTAAAATAAATGTTTACTGATTATGTGTTATGTATGTTTAATTTGTATTATTTCTTGGATTTTCTTAAAGATTATATGTTACATGCATTTGTATTTAGTACTTTACCTTGTCCAATATCAAGTTCATGGTGTACCTGACCAGGGACATTTATTTTGTAAATAACATAGTATATATATAATATTTCTCTAAGAGTGTTGATTAAATATTCAGACTATTATTAATGTAAACAAGTTTACCTGAATCTGAGTTGAAAGATGCAGTCTTGATTCTGACCTCAGAATCTTCTATCTTCTAGAATGGTAAATTCCATTAAGTGACAGAGTATTTTCAGAAAATGGTAATTGTGATCTAGGTCAAGAAGAGGGGTATGTACTCTTGTTTGTCTAAAAACTACTCATTCTTCCATAACATCTTGAAGCAGAATCAGTCTTATTGTTGTGTTCAGTTTTTTGTTTGGGTGGATTGATTTATTCAAATTATTAACTGGAAATACAAAATAATATTCTTGGACTGGAACATTAATTTGGAATTAAACTGAATTCAGGCAAAGAACAGTTTTGGATTAAATAATTGTGATACATTGAAAGACTCTTAGCACATTGCCACAATCCAGGCTACTGGGACATTAGCACTCAAGACTACATGCATATTAAAACATTAAAAATTGAAACTTTTGACTTCTGATAGAGCTTCTAGGATTATTTGGAATTTTATTCACAAACTAAGTTCTTTTTAAATTTTCACTTTGTATTCTAGGGAAATAAATTATTAGCTGAATTTTACAAAACTTGCTGGTTTTCACTCTTTTCTTTACTTAGTTCAAGGCCATAGACTTGTAACATATGAAAACTGGGTTACAGTGATGTAGTTTTAGACTGAAGAGTTACTTTCATTGAGTTACATCTACTGTGCACATACAAAGTTTCATGAATGTAGGTGAAATAGGGTCCAAGATCTTGAGGGTGTAACAAACGGAAAGCTGCTGAAAATTAAATGAAAGCACTCAAACAAGAATCATTTTGTACCAGAGAAGCTGCCTTTTTAATTCATGCAAGTGACTCCCATTTTGTCCACTTATTTGGAGACAATCCCAAATACAACATGACTTGTAGACAACCCCAAGTAAAACATTGTAAGACTGTTTCACACTGATCTGAGACCCAAGTTCCTAAGCACTTTAAGTTTTAACACATCAGTGAACATTTCCTACAGCCATATTATGTAGCAAATTCTGAAGTGAAACCCAATTCACCTGTAATTAGTCCAATTTGAAACTGTGCTAAGAAATGTAATTACCAGTTTAGCCCATTATGTAACCATTCAGTACACTAATGGAAGTGTTTTATGAGGCAAACAGACTTGACAAAACAGGATTAATTTAAATAGATTTGTTGATATGATTATCTGTAGCATATGATAATCATACAAAGATATTACCTTAGGCCCCTGTGGGAAAAGCCAATCACATGAAGATGTCTAAGAGTAAAATCCAATGTTATCCAAAACACTGGGAAATTTTATCTCTTGCTTAAAATTCAGCAGTGTAATTAGATTCTGGTACTATGCACAATAAATGAAAAAAACTTAGAGGGAAAATTAGGTCACCATGTTTTGGTATGGCTGAATTACTGAAATTCATCCACATTCCAATTTTCATTGTAGATCAAATATGGTTCAAGATACTGAGTACATAATGAATGAAAGTAAATTATTGCATATGAAAAAATGCTATATTTCTTCTCGACTTCAATGGCAGATGGCAAGGGAATGTGTGTGTGTGTGTGTGTGTGTGTGTGTGTGTGTGTGTGTGTGTGTGTGTGTGTGTGTGTGTGTGTGTGTGTGTGTGTGTGTGTGTGTGATGAGAGGGGATAATCAAGAGTTACTCTCACTGAGTTACATCTACTATGCACATACAAAACTTGATTAGCACATGTGACAGTGTAACTGTGTCCATATTCTTAAGAAAGGTAGTCAAGACAAAATCATTCACATCGAAATGCAACTGCTACTATAAAGAATTGTACATGAAACCCCTTCAATGTGAAAATTGTTAAAATAAATGCATGCATTTACATCTTTGTTCAGGGATTTTACTTTTTTTATTATTTAATGATGATTAAGGCAAAATGGAGAGTGTGACATCAGTCTCATTACACCACCCTCTTGTTATATACATGCAATCCTAATGCTTAAAGGGAATGTTGACAAATATTTAGAATTTGACACTGAACAAGAGGACCATGTGGACCTGAGATTGCTCACTTATCTGCCATTTGCCTAAGAGCAACATGCAAGTGCTGCTTGCTATAAAACTGTAAATCTTTTGGTTAACTATATGGTACATAATACAATACAAGATTAAAAATGATGTTAAATCTGTGAAAAATGACAGTATTTCCTGAAATAATGAACACAAATTAAAGCTGGTGCTTATGTCATCAACAGCCAACACTAGACGCCACTGATATATGTTTCAATTATCACAAGAACAATGAATTTAAAAAATTTAGAAACTGAAATTTTCAAGTCAAATTTTAAAAACATTACAAGGGTTTATTATATCTGAGGCTATGGTATCCAAAATCATTGAACATTTTCAGGCTGAAAAAAGTCATCAGCTTACAAATTGTTTGTCACCATGTCGCTGACATAACATTGGTATCACACTGGTATGTTCCAAAATGATCTTGAGCAGAAATGTATAGTACATGCATTGTCAGAGCTCAAAATTGATGCTAGCAAAAATGAAATTTTCCGTAACTTTAATTCATGGTACAAGTCATAAACAGAACTGACCATGGCAGTAATCTTGAAAATATTTGTTTTAGCTACTTGTCCTAAATAGGTCATACTGACACTGGGAGTTTATTTGAAGACCTTTAATGATATCTATTTGGTTCAACATGAAAATGGTGTTGATTAGATGTCTAAAATCATGGTTGTTACAGTTTGCTATTCTTACTCCTCCTAAATGGATGCACATAATAACATGGGTTTTCACTGAATGACTTCTTATGTAAAGGGTGTCGATCTAATTTCCAATATGGCCACCACAGCTGCCATCTTGAAAATCTATATAAACATGAGATTTTCACCAGCAGACCCTCAAGATACCTAGTTGGTCCTAAATGAAAATTGTGTCAATCGTACAGCCATTATGGTTGCCGCCATGGCTATCTTCAAAATCTTGCCGTTGCTACTCCTCCTGAATTAATGGTCATACTGACATGGGGTTTTTGCTAGAAGACTTATAATGAGGTCTACTTGGTTTCAAATAAAAGTGGTTCCAATCTGACATGATGACATCCTATACGTCCAACACAACATATGATTTGAATCTTGCTATCACTTAAGAATATCAGAGATGGTTTAAACACTCCACAGAAAAAGGAAAACATGGTCTTTTCTTGATTTCTGGAAATTCTTTTTGATCAGGAGAGCAACAGTTCCTTCAAGGGACTCTTGTTAATGACTGCTGCCATATTTGTAGGTTGACTGGCATCATTTCTATAATCTAAAAGGTGTTGATACCTGGATGCTTTCTGTTAAATCTCTTTAAATTCTGTTCAGCAGTGTTTGAGAAGAAGTCTTTTAAAGGATTTTTTTATTTTAGAAACAGGGAACATATCAGATGGTGAATCAGCATCAAGTGTATAAATCTGAGAGGTCTTCATACCAAGATGCTTTCTGTCAAAGTTTTTGTGAAGAATTTGTTTCAAGGTTTTTCTGCTGCTTGCAACTGCAGCCATATCTGCATCAACATTTGCATGAACTTGAAAGCACTTCTTGCCAGGATAATTTCTGCTAAGTTTGGTTGAAACTAGTCTGGTCAATTTTGAAAAGTCAAAAAGGCAACTGTAAATGGCTGAGAACAAAGTTTACTCTTTTTGTAACAACAGCTATATTGTATAAACTTGAAAGGTCTCCATACCAGGATGCTTCCTGTCAAAACTGATCAAATTTTTCTGATTAGCTGTTTAAAAGAAATTGTTCAAAGGTTTTTCTATTTTTTGACCAGATTCTGTTTAGCAGCTGAGAAGAAGTTGTTTAAACTTTTTTTTTCTATAATTGGCAGCCATGGCAGCTCAGTTGGAAGAGCATCAGACTTGTAATGCAAGGGTCATGGGTTCAGTACCCATCCAGCCAGTCATGGTCAGCTGCCTCAGCGTGTCCTTGGGAATGTCACATTTAAATCTATTTCTATATCATCAGTAATCTTGTTTAAAGTGCCGTTAATGTGAAGAAAAACAAAACAGAAAACAAATTGATGTATTTAGTAACAACAAAAACATACAAGATGGCAGATCAGCATGATCTGTGTAAAATTTAAAAATCTCTATGACAGGATGCCTGTGCCACGTTTTGGTTCGAACTGGTCCACCTAATTTTGTTTGAGAAGTTGAAACAGCATTTGTTGCTGCATGCTGTTGTTCTGATGAAGGATCATAACATTAGCTCATTAGCCTTACGGATGATTAAGGCAAAATTTACCGTATGCAATCAAAGTCTCGATGAATTTCCTTCATGATACATGCACATTATCCTGGTATGTAATGGAGCATAATATGAAGGAAAAAAACCCAACAGGAAACTCAAAAGGAGTGTTGTCCTTGATAAAGCACAACTTTCTGCCCATAAAGTACATGTCAGATGTTTGGACTTAAATAGATAATCTAAGTCTGAACTTTCATTGTTCTCATTTAAAGGTCAGAGGTGGACATTACTATATTTGTTTGGGGCTGTAACTTGCAAACTTTTAAATAAAGTAGCAGACAAAAATGTTGGTTATGGCTGTACTTCATGACTTGATGTTGTCACTTGATATTTTCATGGACCTATCGGCAAGGCCAGGTCTCAGTTCTCAGGTCAATATTATTCTTTGTGTGTCCTAACTGTCAGTCAGAAGCTTTTATTAACTTCATGGAATTAAATGTTTTTTCTTGTAAAATCATAGCTTGAGGAAATATAATGTGCCTATCATGTGTAACAGCAAGATCAAAGCCATGTCTAAATCATAACTTCTGAATGTATTATTTCTTTGCAAGGTATTGTCATCAATGTTTAAATCACAGATCAACATTATATATCTTTGTGTGTAGCCTGTAGCTCACAAATTCTCAAGGATAATGAGACGCAAAAATTGTTATTCATGCATCATGAACAAAGGTCTTGTCACATACACACTTCAGTGATCCAATTTAAATGATCAGTGTTATTTGTCATGGTTGGGCTGTAGTTCTGAAGTTGTTCAAGCGATAAAAAAACTCTTCTGGATGGTGTGTCTCATACAAAGTTAAGGTAAAGGTCATCTCAAGGTTACTTTCTTCTGATGCCTTGACTGTAACTTAAAACCATTAAAGTAGTATTATCTTGTACTGTACAATTTTACATACTGACTTTTTGTGATTTTCATAAGCTTAGCCACAATGTTATGGTCATGGTCATGGAGACATGCTGATTTTTCTGGATAATTCTTTCTTAAAATAACTTTCCATTATTTTCAATATGACACATATGCTGGTAGCAAAGAAATCTTCACATGAGCATATCTATGAAGTACACTTGGAATGTTAGGAGTAATTCATCTGCTGAAGCTTCATGGAGAGTCATGTCTATACAGCATCACAGATTATTCACTGATCATCTGTCCTGCATGAACTTACAAAGTGAAAACATTTTAGTTCCCATAACAATCAGGTCAATAATACACTCTGACATCAAAAGAAATAACATCATTATGTTCAACATTTGAGGAATATTTTTAGGTGAGCTCTAATTCTTGACAGTTTCCATAGCAACATTAAAAGTCCATAGCAACCAGGTAGAAAATACATGTTTTCATATCTCCTCCAAAAATACACTGGTAACATTTTTTTTCAAACTACATGTGCTGGATGAAATATTTATTAGGTCATAATCTACAAACAAATGTGTGTATCTTGGACCCCATGACAACCACGTGTGAAAAATAATTTTCACACCTTCAAAACCACTTCATTTAATATTGTCAAACTCTATTGTCTTTAATTTTGAATGTGACATGTTTTAATTAATGTTGTTTTGTATAGCCTCCATAGCAACCAACCATCTTTAACATCAGCCAGGTAGAAACTTGTTTTGATATTTTTAAAAATATAATGGCAACTTAAGGCCAACATTAGAAATAAAAGAAATATCTTTTATATTTTCAACAATTGCTGTATGTATGGAGAACAAAAACCTGTCTGCACTGGGACCAACCAATTAGTCTGACTGAGGGGAAGGTGGAAGCTTGTATTTATTTTCAAACCAGAAATAATATTTGGTCTCAATTATCTCAAGATAGTTAATTCTTTTCAGCTAATATAACTAGATATAATGTTTTTTGTCTCCACAAATTAGAATTTGATTTAGGAGACTTCATATAAAATGATCTACTATCAATATATCATCAACAGTAAAATGCTTTGTGTTAATTAAAAGTCAATTCATATAACTGTCAAAATTCGTTCATCATCATCATCATCATCAATCCCATAACCCAAGAGGTTGTTACGGCACCATGGTTGACTTTACAACCAATTCTTTCCATCTTTCCCTGTTCTCTACTGCCATTTGGGACTCTTCAAAGAACATGCCTGTCCACTCTTTAATGTTGTCTTCCCACCACTTTTTCTGTCTGCCTCTTCTTCTGCACCCTCGCACTGTGCCTTGCAAGATTGTTTTTGCCAGTCCAGATGATCTTGAGACATGACCCTACCACTTCATTGGTCAAGAGGTCTTCAAAGGGTCCAATTGGATCCTGCTGTGGACCTCTTTGTTGGTTACATGGTCAATATATGAAATGCCCAAGATTCATTATAAATACCAAAAAGTCCCATGTAACTTGAGCTCTTTCCACACTTTGAGATGACCCCCATGTTCTCACCACACTGAAAATTACTTGCTTCATCCACTGCTTTAAACCTACAAATTGTTGGCTCAATAGGCTTATATTGAAATAACTGATTTTCTCTGTTTCATTGAAATGTTGAAAAATCTACTTCAAAGAAAATACATAAATATGTATTAAATCTATTTCATCCCTCCGCAACAGCATTACCTTGTCTTTATTATCACATAAATAATTGTGAAAAGCATGAAAATCCACTCTCACACCATTTAAGCCTTAGATTACTATTTGTCATGTGATCATATTAGCATAGTCAAGCTCTTTTTGAATAAGGGTCAAAGTTTGGCCATCTTTAAATGCAATTTTCAGCCTTACTAGATTAAACCAAAGCTTAATTTCAAAAGTTTTGAAAACTGATGCCATAGATTGACATATTTTTTATTGAATCTGAGACCACTCCGGTGGCCTAAGTGGTTAGAGCTTCTGTTTCAGATGTAGGTTCGAACCCACCCCGAGTCGTACCAAAGAATTATAAAAATGGTTCTAGCAGCTGCCTCACTTGATGCTCAGCATTAAGAGGCTAGTGTTAGGACTGGTGTGACTGGTGTCAGGATAGTGTGACTGGGTGGGACATGATGCTGCATATCTGCGGCATGATCCCCCAGGGCTAGACATCACTATAAACTTCCACACTGCAGACATCATAGTGATATGACTGAAAAATTGTTGTTGTTGTTGTTGTTGTTGTTGTTGTTGTGGGGCTTAACGCCATTTTTCAGCACACGATAGGCTATACATGGCGGCCAGTATTAATGGTGGAGGAAGAAACCGGGAAATCCGCGGAAAGAACCACCGACCCACGAGAAGCTACTGGCAAGCTTTCTCACATATCCACATTCGCCGAATCTTAGACTCGAACCAACGCAGACAGAGGTGAGATGGCAGTGATCCGTAACGGACAGCGCTTTAGACCACTCGGCCACTCGGGGCCCCGAAAAATTGTTAAAGTTACTTTATAAATCCAAATCACACACACACACACACACACACACACACACACACACACACACACACACACACACACACACACACACACACACAGAATCTGATGTAGAAGACTCCATAGAAAGTGATACATCATAAACAGTAATGGGCTTTATATTTAATTACACCTCACTTGTAAAGTGAATTGTAGCCAAATTCGTGTGTTAAGAAGATATACTTTTCTCCTGACTTTGGCAGAATATAAATGTTGGGGCATGTACTGTTGCCCTGAAAATAATTAGAAAGAAATAATCCAGTACATGTAGCCTTGACACAAATGAGATTAGGGTTTAAATGTAATGAGGAAAATGATATTAGGGTGTTTTATGTAATGAAACAAATACAATTATAGTGTAAATGTACTGAAACAAATGATATTAGGGTGTAAATGTAATGTAACAAACAATTTTAGAGTGTAAATGTAATGAAACAAATGATATTAGGGTATAAATGTAATGAAACAAATGATATTAGGGTGTAAATGTAATGAAACAAATAAATTTATAGTGTAAATGTACTGAAACAAATGATATTAGGGTGTAAATGTAATGTAACAAACAATTATAGGGTGTAAATGTAATGTAACAAACAATTTTAGGGTGTAAATGTAATGAAACAAATGATATTAGGGTGTAAATGTAATGAAACAAATGATATTAGGGTGTAAATGTAATGAAATAAATGATATTAGGGTGTAAATGTAATGAAACAAATGATATTAGGGTGTAAATGTAACTAGAAGCATATGAACAGACTTACTGCCAAGAAGACCCTTAATTTCAATGGATATTGCACAACAAATGTACAGAACATAATTCTCATGTATAATTCCATACCTGGCAGTGAAGACAATACACTGATCCCATGCACTATACAGGTAAATGATTAACTTTTTGAAGGCTGCATGTGCTACATAATGGTCTAGTTCATTTCTTCCCATGTACTGTGAAGCTTATATGCATGCAGCAACATTTACATTCATTTGTAAGTACTGTATATACTCGCATATAAGTCAAGTTAAAATGCAAACAAAGATCCTGATCTGCCATATCATAATGCACATGTAGATTAGGGTCTGTTATGTTTGTTCTACTGATTGCTCCAATCAAACTGTATTATGTGCCAGCAGATCTGGGTCTGTGCAGTTTGTAGCTGGACTTGTCTTATAAGCAAGTATAGACAATAAAGGTAAATAAATGTATGTTTATTTGTTTTTTAACCCGAAAAGAGTTTTTAATTTTCTCAATTACCAGATCTTTGCAAGGATGCACTCGACTACTGCATAAATGCCAGAAAATTCATAAATATATCTGTCCAATGTAAAGCAAGCATGTTTTTCATATAACTTTCTACATGTTACTGTCAAAATTCAGTACAAATATGTATGAAGTCTCTTGTAGCTGTAGTTCTTTTCACATGAACGTAACAGAATTGAACATGTTATATCAGCATTTTACAAATATTCCTGTATAACCGACATAAATACAACTACATGTAATCGCTTGCTGAAAAGGAAGTGTCACTTAATTAACAAGTACAAAACACTTGCCTGTTTATGTTCAAATAACTGATAACGATGTACTGTACTGGTATTAGAAAGATAAAATTAATTTTGAAAATAAAACAGCTGTAGCTTTTTCTGTTAATGCTCCTTAAATTTCTCATTATTTTTAGTAGCAAAGATTATATGGGGGAAAATTTCAAAGTTATTATACTATTTTATTTCAAAAATATGAGTCGAAGACAATGACTGGCGGGGATACGGGGAGGTTATGTGTGTATGTGTGTGTGCGTGTGTTTGTGTAGCCTGACCTGTATCAACAACGATAAATGTGATCATGAGAAGATTTCATGTCATCACTGCTGCTTGGGAAAATGGATCTTTGGGGTAAGGGGTGGGGTCAAAGGTTGGAGATGAGAGTAAAAAAAAGTCACATTTTCATAGGAAATAAATAAATATATATATTGTAACAGCTTCCATCTATCATTTTAATGAAAATTGATGATACTAAAAATTTTGATAACATTTGGAGACTGCTAGTGCCAAAATAGAAGGAGACTGAACAATGCTGCTTTTATAAGATACATTGTACCTTACTGAGGCAGTGTACTTTTCAACATGCAGTATAATTTTCTACATGCAGCATACTTTCTAAATGTAGTGTACTTTTATAGATGCAGTGTACTTTTTTTGATGCTGTGTACTTTACAGATGCTCTGTCTGCGTGGATTTGAGTCTCAGGCTTGGCTAATGTGGGTATGTGAGAAAGCTTGCCAGTAGCTTCTTGTGGGTTGGTGGTTCTTCCCGGGGTTTTCCAGGGTTCTTCCTCCACCAGTGATACTGGCTGCCATGTATAGCCTATCTTGTGCTGAAAAATGGCATTAAACTCTACAACAACAAGAACAATAACAACAACTTTACAGATGCAAGGTACATGTACTTTTCCAGATGCAGTGTACATGTACTTTCTAGGTGTAGTGTACATTTTTAGATGAAGTGTACTTTACAGACACACTGTACATGTACTTTTCCAGATGGAGTGTACTTTTTAGATGCAGTGTACTTTACAGATGCAAGGTACATGTACTTTTCCAGATGCAGTGTACTTTTTTAGATGCAGTGTACTTTACAGATGTAATGTACATGTACTTTTCCAGATGCAGTGTACTTTCTAGATGCATTGTACTTTTTTAGATGTAGTGTACTTTACAGATGCATGTACATGTACTTTTCCAGATGCAATGTACATTTCTAGATGTAGTGTATCTGGTACATATCTAATATGATTACATATACTATCTTAGGCCCCAAAAATGTGTTGCTCTGGTTACATTGAAAAAAATTGTGTTGGTAGGTCAAGGTGGATTTAAATGAAGACTAAAACTAGAAAATAAGCATCATTCTCATCCTGAATTTAACTTTGATCAAAGTTACATCTGTCTGTTGATTTTTTTCTCCCCAAATTTTTTTCTTCTTTTTTATTTATATTGCTAAAGAAAAGAAGGTCAGTAGGAAAAAATATACGGTTGTTCAGGGAAACAAAAACATACTTTTTTATTTGGCCTTTTCTTATCCTCTGATCTCTCTCCCTTAACCTATGTCGACAGGGTTCTGATCACAAGGAAAATTAACTGCTGGACAGATGCACAGACGGATGGATGGACATAACTAACCACAACATATCTGTCAAAAGTGCCCATACATTGACCAATCTGTCAATGGAAAATTGGAAGGCTTTTTCTTCTTTTGTTTGTTCACAATGAATAGAGTCATCATGTGTGTAAAATCATGTTGCTTAATTACTGACTAGATCTGAATGTTCAGGGTACACATCAAACATCATAAGATGTTGTCTGGTGAAAGCATGATGTCAATATGACCAGCCATCTAGATGTAGCAATAACAGACTTTCTAGATTTTGGTGGCCATAATGGGGATCAGAATGGCACCATTTTCATTTGTAACCTAGGAGACAGTACATGAGAAGTCTTTTAGTGAAAATCTCTTGCTGATATGATCTTTCATTCTGGGTTAGTATTAATTACAAGATTTTCAAGATGACCACTGTGGTGGCTATAATGACCTCCTCAGTAGCACCATATTCATTTAACACAAAAAAGACATCATAGAAAGTATTACCCCCCCCCCCAAAACAACAATGTTAATATGACCATCCATTCATAAGGAGTAGAGATAACAAGAATTTCAAGATGGTAACAGTCGTAGGCATATTGGATGTTCATGTGGCACTACTTTCATTTATAACAAACTAGACATCATAAGAAGACTTCTGGCAAAACCCTCTATCTAAAAATTGACTTTCTGTTCAGGAGCTTGACTGGCAAGTTTGGTGCTTTGCGGAACAGCAACACAAGTAGGTTATTTTGTGCCTAGGCATTTCAAATAAAGTGCCTTGCCCAAGGACAAACCACAGCAGCTGGCCCAGGCTAGTCTGATGGTAGGATTCGAACCCACAGGAGGATTAGCAATAATATTTTCAAGATGGCTGCCATGATGCAATATAGAAAGCTTCATGGCAATCCTCCAAGTAGTTTAGGAGGACTAGCGATAAAAAACTTGTGCTAATGGAAGGACAGAGAATGGATAACAACCCATCCCTTAAGCTTTTCTGCTCTAAAGTAAGTAAAAATAAAATTAAGCTTGCCCAGTACAAGCTGACTGGAAAATTTAACATGCCCTTGAGTGATATGAGCTTAGCCCAAAAGAGGACAGGAAAAAATCACAACTAAAGTATTAACAAATGTGGTAAATTAAGTATAGAATGCTTCAAGGAAATCACATTACATATTTTTTTATCTTTGCATGTTAAAATCATACGTGATGTGTCAAGTCCTTTGAAGACTGCTCTGAGGCAGTCCATTATGCTAATTTGCATAAAATTTACAAAGTGGAACAACCCAATTAGTTGAAATTATAGATAAATCAAAGTGATGCAAGATGTCTATTGAAGAACAAAAGTGTAACACATCATTGCTTTGAATGAGAATGTTTAAGCTATCTGTATTAAAGATTTTTTGCAAGTTTGTGGACAGCAGCAACATTTCTTTGAGGTTAGATTTTACTCTATATATGAAATGCAAAGCATGATTATTTTTGCTGTGGGAGTAGTGTTCAAGTGTCATTAATATTTTAAGGTGATTCTGGAAGCAATAAGCTATCAGGAAAGCAAGCAAAGCCCATCAAAAAATTTACTTTGTGAAGCACAACAAGAAGGGGAAGCATTTAATTCTTTGCACATGCGGCAAACAACATATCATGTACAGCGTCCTTCAAAATTGGAACACTACCTTTGTGAAACATTCAACATACTGAATTGAACATTAAGGTTAGTTCTCTTTATTATTTGTCACTATCTTAAACATGTTCAAATGCTATTAACTGACTCTTGTTTTTCAGGATGATTACAGCCATGAAACAGACTGATGTAATGAACTCTGTTCATAGCAGAAATTACATATACCTGAGAACAGGATGTCCTTCTTAGGCATTACACAATCTTGAACCACAAAGATTGCTTCAAAGGAACACAATCCTTTGAATAGCTTTGACTACTGCCATTGGCAAAGCTGACTTCTCCTATCTCCCATCCAGGGTGTTAAAGCCACCAAATGTGAGCAGGTTGGCCCTGAGACAAATTCAAACAAAAAGGAGTGGACCAAACAAATATAGTCAACTAGAGGGATCAAACCAAATGGGGGCATGATCTCAGATTTAAGCAGGAAACAATCACCTTTTGTAAGGAAAAACTTCACTAACATTTTCAGTGTGCTGAGAATTCTGAAAGATTACAGATGCATGCATAAAGTATTAACAAATATGCCTTTGAGTTAAATCAGTGTTTTAGGAAAGGGAAACTGTGTGGTTGAAGTGAATTCTAAAGAAAGGCCACTCTGAGATTCATGGTGGCTTATCTCATAAAAGGGAATTGGAATTGGAATTTAAAAGCTTTGAAAGGTAAGACTTTATCTTGGCTAAATTTTGTACTTGATTTAATTAAATTGTGTTATCTTAAATTACTTGTAACTATCTTTTGAACTGAGTTTTGATGTATATTTGTATTTATTAGACTGTTTGAGTGAGGGTGTGGATTTGCATTTATTAGGATGTAACAAGTGTAGATTGATGGTTATGCAAAGCTAGACCCTGAGTTAGATACGTACATATATTCTTTAATTTTTATGATGCATGTGGTATGATTGATTACTTCATTACCATATACGAAAATATCAATATTTAGATGGAGTGTGTGTGTGTGTGTGTTTCCATATTCATAGAAGGTGCATGTGTGTGTTTTGGATATTTAATGTAGCTTAAACAGTTTTTAAGTCGTATCATTATGATGTCTGCAGTGTGACAGTTTATCATGATATCTAGCACTAGGGAATCATGCTGCAAACATGTAGCATCATGTACCAACCAGTCA
>JAECUM010035872.1:0-30179 GCA_016617855.1 Megalonaias nervosa
TTTGACTAGCCAGCTGATAACGAGAGCTACGAAATAAACCCAATCCATTGTTAAGAACCGCTATACTGTACCAGTTGCAAAAGGCGGCGCCGGCCGCATCAAGCAGTTGCCCACGTACCTCAAGAAAGCTTTGTATGGCAGGAAGTAAAGATCCTCATCCCTTGTATTTATTGTCCTCTGTCCTGCTGTGTTCATATCATTAGAATTATCGTCTAGTTCGATGTACTCGAATTCAGTTTTGGTATCATCTATGAGCTGGGTTTCATTTAGATCTATATAAATTTTGGTCATCATTATTGTCTTTGTTAGACAAAATTGCCGAGTCCTTCTAGTGTTAATGCTGGGTGGTAGCATCAGGGGTTAGAACGCAGTTATGTCAAGCTTTTGCTCGGCAGCACGTGATACTAATTTTATAATAGCCTCCTCCCCGCCGGGTATAATAATATGCTGGTTGTTTATCATAGCTCTGGCCGTTTCTGATGTTGGCGCTATTCCTGTTATAGCTTGTTTTATTTCCTGGTTTGTAGGACTAAATGCTTGGTCCGCTAGTCGGACTGCCTTTAATCTTGTCGGCAATCTTTTGTCCAACTACAGTACCAGCAGTTGATGCTGCACCGGTAGAAAATGCTTTGGAAGCATCAACTGCAACTGGAGCTAGTTTAGTTGCTAGTCCTGACCCATGTTCTACTATCTTTGAAACAATACTTCCAAAGATATTGCCTCCGATTATTTTTTTCTGTCGATTTTTCTGTGACTTATTATTATGTTTGATTGTTAGACCAATTAAGAATTTTTAGACAGACTGCCTCAAATGGAGATAATACGTCATCACCTCATTGTTAAGATCAAGCTGCCTGTTTCTTTGATCCGTGAGCGTCATTGTTATTGCATTAATCTGCTGCTCAACGTATAATGGATGGTAGATTACCTGTCTCGCATTAACTTGCATCAGAGATCCTCGTGGTACATTTGGTGAAAGGCTGTATATTGCTTGACCTCTTGATCCTTTTGCTTAATATGATCCCTGAGCAATAAAGCAGTTTAGTAAGATCGTATTAATATTTGTAATATTAACTGGCTTTGCTCCCTCATAGTAGCGCTAGGTGCTGATCCATATTGCTGCTTATCAAAGTCTAGCAAAGAGCGTATGCTAGTGTGTGTACTAAAATCTACTAACATATTCTTGCTTAACGTCATTCTGGCCCTAAATGTGTTATAGTTAGGCTCAAGCAGAAAGTTACCAGAGATACCGCCGCTAGACGCCATCTTTGCTTTTATAACTGTGTTAAGGTCGGTTACGTTATAAGCTCTGGGACTAATTTTAAAACTAGTTAAAGCTCCAGGAGCTGCACCAGGCTGTTGAAAAGTAAAATCATTGTTAATACCAAGCATCACGTTAAATATACCATGCCACATTGTAGCTGATATAAATCCTGTCTTATACTGATTAGCCGGATCTAGTATAATAGGCGGATTATAGATAAATGTAAAATTTGCGCTATCATTGGAAGTTTGTGATGAATGCAGCAGTAGCGTAGTCTGCATTATTAATTATCATTACACAAAAAATTTTACAGACTTTTTTCGTCAGTGTGCTGTTAAACTAAATCTTTATGTAGCACAGTATACTCATCTGCAGTTAGCGTACTCAAAGATCGTAGTTTGTCTAACAATTCCACTATCTCATTATCAATTTCCGTTCCGGTATTACCTACCTCCTTTGCTTAGATCATAAGTAGTAAATGATCAACCATTTCCTTATTCTGTGTAAAGACCTTAATGCCGCTGCCAAATTTTGCGCCTCCAGGCAAAGCGCCTTTCATTTTTTCATTAAGAATCTCGCTAAATGTTTCTCTCTTTTTGCCTTGAGGTTTATTTTTATAGCTATAGAATCCTTTAATGTGCCTTTGACAAAACCTTCCAGTAGCAAAAGCCACATCCTTTTCCTCAGTAATTTTATCACGGTTTTTTAAAAATAATTAATCACCATTATTTGCCAATTCTTCTAGTGTTTTATCTACTGCTAATACCTTTTCATCAGCCCATCTTCTTGCACTTGTCAAATTTCCAATTATATCTTTTGCGTCTTCTCTTAGTCTCATTGTTTTAACACCAAATGATCTGTTGATGTTTTCTTTGGAAAGAATATATGTTTCCCTTTGCACGTCTACAGCTCTAGTATCAGGTTGTGGTACTGGTATTGGTTCATCTTTAAAAATATTTCTCTGTCTCTCTTCCTCAAGACCTGTTACTATATCCCTTAATGCCCTAGCTTGTTTTACTTCTTCTTCTTCTTGTTGAGTTAGCTTTGTTAGTACTTCCGTTTGTTTAGAGTCTATAGTGCCCTTCAAACCTTTTTCGCAGGTTATAGCCTCTGTAACTGGTTTAAATAATCTGGCGACATCCTCCTCTGTTCGCTGTACTCCCAATCGTCCTTGTTCAAATATATTTTTGTTCCTGTCTCTAAGCTTTCTAAGTATATCTTGTTTGGCACGATGTCCTTCTGTTATTATTAACCATTATCACATAAAAATCTTTCAACACCGCATCTAAATACGTGTTTATGATTTGTTGTAAAACGATCAAATAAAAATAAATCGTGCTTACCACCACTAGTGGCTTTACAATAAAGCTCAGCAAATCTTTACTTGGAGACTCCACCACATTGCTCTCTAGCTATATTATGAATATCAGCATTGTCAAGCCCCGCAAATAGTATAAAACAACCTGTGTTTCTGCTTATAAAATGATCGATGTTATAAAAACCCTGCCAAAGAAATATAGTATTGCACCGCTTGTTACGACATAATGAGAAATTTTATTTTATTTTGTTGATCTCTCTGAGCTCAAGCGGAATATTATCAAACACCACAATCTTATGCTCCCTATCGTCAAGATCTTTTACAGGAATAACATCATCCGGATGCTTTATGGTGAATCAATTCATCGTTTACGGCAAGCTTATTTTTTTAATGTTTCATTGTACTAAGTAAGATAGCAGTTGATACTTATCCTGATCTGGATTTACTAAATAAATACGTGTCTTATCATAGTTTAGGCGATCGTTCAGCAGTAAGTTCATTAGCAGATTGATCTTACCAGACCCAGTTCGCCCCACTATCAGGTAGTGGCAGTTAGGTAAAAATTTATTATGTTGTTGTTTCAATACTTTCTCTGTGTCAAAGTTTACAATACTCATTGCTATGCTAGTGCTTAGCACTATAATAACATAAGATCAATTTTATTAGCAATAACTCTTATAAGATGAGCTATTACACAAAATTTGGAACGCTAATCGATGGTAGTGACAGAAGCTCTAATGGAGAAAGTGTAGACCTCACAAACTATGTTAAGAAATCCAAAGAAAATATGAATGGAATTATCAATATGCAGGGTAATTAGATAATATATCTTGAATCAATTTATCCTCCACCTGATACTTGCAAAGCTGTGAGCTATAGTCAAATTCAGACAGCAAATACAGAAATGCTTTCATTTTCGGGAAGTACTATGACAAGTAACATCAACATGAACAGCAATAAAATATTCAGTCTGCAAACAACGCATCCGCTAAGCAGCGCAGATAATACTCGGGCAGTTAGTTATAATCAGCTAGTGTCCGCTGTGTCCGACAAACTGCCATTGTCAGGTGGCACTATCATCGGAGTTATCGACATGACTGGCAACAAGACAATAAACGTCGAAACAACTTATCCACCAGCAAATCAATATCTCAGTCAAGCTTTAAGTATAAGTCAGTTGAATACTGTTACTAGTACAAAAATTAAGAAGGCAGGAGATGCTCTAACGGGTAATCTCACATTTTCTAATGACGCTAAAGTTACTAGACTACCAACAAGCTTTCCACCTGGCAATACAGATGCTGTTTCTTATGACCAGCTAAATGTTGCATTAACTACGTCCCGCGCCTAGACGCAACTATGCTTGGTAGCATCAATATGGGCCAGAAACTAATAACAAATGTTAATAACTGATTGAAAACACTAAACAATGATGATTATGTGGCAACTGTAAAGGTAGTCAAGGATAACTTTGTTGCTAAGTCTGGCGATACGATGACTGGCACTCTAATATTACCACCGACCAACAACGAAGATTTGGCCAACAAAGCATATGTAGGCACTGCAGATGCACTTTTTGTTAGAAAATATGGAGACTCAATGACAGGTAACCTTGGTATGGGTTTAAACTTGGTAATGTCTCTAGCAACACCAACTAGCAACGAGGAACTAAACAACAAACCATACGTAGATTCAACGAGTGTTGGGACAAAACGTGCTAAAATAGTGTAGGTCATATTCCTCATCTAGTTGATTCCATCGATAATCGCTAGGGCTTTGTTGCTAGTGCTTCTAAACAATATCCTGGGAATTATCCCAATTTTGCGTTTGCGTTTAACAGCCCAATAACAGGTGGAGTTGAGTGGACTACAAACGGAGAAACGTCTAATTTCTGGGTCAAAATACAATTCCCTGAACAAGTAGCAATATGGAAATTTCATCTGAGAGGTAGACTGAATACTAACGTTGGAAGCATCTAATGATAATACAACATGGACAACGCTGTACACTGCAACTGAGGAATACGTTACTTGCAGCAAACAGTATATACTTGATCCCGCCGTAACGGTTAACAAATATATGTACTTTAGAATTATTATTATTATTATTATTATCGTGTGCAGTGAGTGCTCAGCCACTTAACTGCATCATCATCAGCAAGGTGCAGAGTCTGCAGTCCATGATGATGATGTAGTTGATGCGGTACATCCTGACCGAGTAAAAAAGATTAAAAATAAAGATTCCAAAAAAAGAAGCTGAAGAAATATTAAGAGATTCGAGGTACAGCAATATCAAAAATCGTATAGCAAGCCATTCACACCTACCCCAAGATAGCTTCACTTTTAGTACCCGTGATGAAATTATGCCACATTTTGCCACAGCATATATAATCCTCAAGCATGTCGCCAGATCTCTTTAAAACACTTACCTACATAGACGCATATATGCCAGTATACAGAGATCAGGTTAATGATATCGATGGTAACAGTGTTCCAATACATTCTGATCGCCCTAGTAAAGTAGTTAGTAATACTGATGAAACGGATGAAAGATACAAAGATGTATAATCTGAGGTCTTTCGAGTATATAGGGATTTTCTTTATGTTCCTAGTAATAATGACTTCAATGCTCTCATAGACGATCTAGCACGCACTCTACTACCTTCTACTATTGCTTAAGTACAACTTTATCAAAAGCGATTATATAGATGAAGCAAAAAAGAGCGTGTTCGATCTCAACCACATCTCAAAGACTATTCCAAAGGATGAAAGAGATGAGCTTGTTCAGTATTGCAAGTACTATCACAAAAGCTGTACTGTGCAAAGAAGGCCGGCAAGTTTTACGACAAAATCCTAAAACTAACCACTTACTGTTCAATGTTTCTAACAACAGCCGGTGTTGCCACAGCAGGTGATACCGCTAATCCTTTTACGCTTATCATATCAGGCGCTGGCGTTGCTTTATCAGCTACTAGTAAGAAGTTGGCACCAAAAGACTAAAATAAAAAGGCAGCTTGTAAGAGTGCGGCCGCAACATATACTAAAATACTTAATCGGCTAAGAACGTATTTAAGAGGCGAGAAGTTCATCACAATGGACTTGATTGAGGAGTTTAGGATAGTGATTTGTCTCCTTCCAGAATAATGAAGTATGAGAAAGATTATAATAAAAATACGAGGACTCTGCGGGACGTTAGCGTCCTATCTATGTAAAATTAGTGTTAACGCCATTATACAGTGGGATTTAGTTATTATCCTCTTCCTCAAAATTTTCAAGATTGTTTATACATACTCCAATGAAATCTCTGTGAAGCTTTCCCATGGTGCTGGCATCAGACCTAATACTCTAGGATCATTACTAAAACAAGAACTTCCAATCGGTGTTACATTTGTCCGAATAAATCTTAGTTATCTTTCCTTTACAATTATCAGAAATCTTACCATGATAAACTCCGATATATCTTGCATCATCGCTCATTGATGGAAGATACTTAATCCGTAATCGTGTGAGATTAATACCAACAACTGGAGTATGCTTGCAGTAAAACCCAGCGTCATTGCTTTTATAGTTCCTCATGATTTAGTTATATCTAATATAAGTGTGCTGTACTCGTTACACGTAGTGATGATGGGGCACTAAAACATCTTTAACAGTTAATAGCATTAGTTATAGGTGTGGTTCTAGCTCGAGTCACTTGTTCTATCTACCACGGACACTTTTTTGTTTTGGAACTATACTTGCTCCTGGCGCTAGAATGGTTACAAAGGGGGGAATCAAACCCCTGAGAAAGGAAATCCTCAAACAAAACTCCCCAAAAGATAACTTTTCTCAGCTACTAAAAGAAAGAAGAAAAAAAAAGAAAAAAAGAGCAGGGAAATGAACAGAGGCAGAAAACCATTGACAAACTGGTACAAATGGAAACGGACATCACAAAAATAGACACGAATGATACTAATCAAGAAAATAAAAACAATGGCGATCAATAAGACCGCACTGACGGACTTGGACAAAGCCTTACGGATGTAGAACATTTGACGGATAGTTCCGACAGAAGAGATACAGAGGAGGCAGGTACTAGTAACAAAGGGAAACATAGATTGTCACGGCCGGACACAGCCGAGTCAAAAATATTAATTAACCTAAGGCAAAAATATAAATAAATAAGCGTAATATGTAGCATAATTTAGCGTAATTACTACCAATAATCATAGAAATGGAAGGACCGAACTTCCGGATAGCAAGCTTTAATGTAAACGACATAAACAAGAATAAAACGGACAACATCAAACAAGAAACAAAAGACAATGAAGAAATAATAAAAGAGACTGGATGGTCCCTAAACAAACTTCAAACTTCTTTAATGGATTCTCTGAGCGAATCCTGGTCAGAATCAAGTTGACGTATGTCGATAGGTTTGCAGCATGTGCAAAGAAACTAACTCAATCCCCCAATCTCCTTCCCCTCCGCCCGTATTTTTGGCTGGCGTGCTTCGCAAAGTAAAAGTAAAACTCTGTCGACCAGTACTTCTGAAACTTGTTGTTGCGCTTTGCTCATAGCTAAATCAGCTTAAAATATGAATCACACTTGAACACTATTCAGACAATTTAAATGATCATTCTTTGCATTCTATATATACAGTAAAATCCGACACTATTCACAAACTTGTCTATATATATATATATATATATATATATATATATATATATATATATATATATATATATATAGCTTAAACATTCTTATTCATAGCAATGATATGTAATAACTGCTGTTCTCCTAGCATCTCTTTGATTTACGTATAGTTTTGTTTCACGTTCTGATCGCACCTATGCAAATTAGCACAATGGACTCGCCACTGCAGTCTTCAAATACATTTCACTAGGTATTGTAAGCCAATTAAGTAATATGGGAAATGGTGGTTTATACATGAATTATTTGCCGTCTAATTGCCGCTGTTTAAACTACGAAAACGTTTAATTTTTTACATCAGCTGCAATCATGACTGGTTGCCGGTTATACCTACTACATGTAACTTGCATATACTGAAAGTTTTTTCTTCTGTTTTCTAAGACTACTAACAATCGTCTATTTCTCGACTTGAAACACGGCCGTGTCGGGGTTTTGGAATGCAAAATCATGTTTTCAGCATGACACGCCGTGTTACGATTTGATTAAAAACCAGATCTCTACTTCACATAGGACAGTGGTGATCTGAATTTAATCAGAATGCGCCGTATTATGGCAGGTATGTCAACATCTTGAAAATACATTTGATCATTTCGACAAGCCCGAAGGGCACCTCTCTTAGAATACTTGACGGGCCCGATCAGAAATTAGAGGGGCCACAGGCGTCGGGCTGTCGGATTTCTGGAGCACTGTGTTTTTAGCAAAGATTTAAATCCAAATTTAGAATCCTTAAACAACGATATCTTTCTACAGTGAGAATTGCCCAGATCAACGAGAGAAGGACTACTAACATTTATATATAACGAAAAGGAGAAAGAAAAAGAGCATAAAACTGAAGACCAGTCTCCTTATTAAACGTAGATTACAAAATCTTTGGTAAAATCTTATCGAGAAGAGGTTTTAAAAAATAGTATTTCTAGAATTATAAATATAAATCAAAGTTGTGGAGAAGAGGGACATTAAAAACAATATACTGACTATACAGTCTACAATTGATTAAATAAACGTACAAAGTCATAAAGGAGTTATGATACTACAGGGCAAAGCCATTCATAGACTTAAAGACAACTATTTAGATAAAATATAAGAACAATTTGGTTTCGGAACCAATTTCCGAATATGGACCAAAATCGTGTAGACCAAAATCTTTTCGAGAGCGAAAAGTCAAGCATTTGAAACGGTGATCAGTGAGGCAGGGCAGGGCCCCACCCCCCAGCCCCCGGTCCATACTATTATACGCAATAGCAGTACTGGGCTCGAAAATAACAAATAATACGAATATCAAGGGTATCCAGATACCGAATTGGAAACAGGAACTAAAGATGCTCCAACATGCTGATAACTGTACAAACTTTATCACCGATTCAAACTCCTTTAAGCTTCTACTAAAGGAATTTGAAAATTGTTTGGAATGTCTCTGGGTAAAAAAGTAATCATGATAAAACAGAAATATTGCTAATAGGAAACTGGCGAGGAAATCACCCTTCACCCACATTTAATTAAAAAGACGGTTAAAGCCTTAGGTACTACCTTGGAATAAATGCAACGGTAGAAAACTACAAAAGCTTGAAGAAAAAAAAAGACAGAAGAGAACACTGCAATCTGGGCACTAATGCTACTTAGGATTATGGAGCCAACTCAAGTAGCAAAGACATACATATATAGTAACACTAACTTTATTATGAAATCAATTGATATGGACTATAAGTGGCTTGACAAAAAAGATAGGTTGATTATCAGCTATTTATGGAATAGGAAAACTACATTATTTGCCGAAGGAATATTTACTGAGGAGAAAAGAAGAGGGAAGGATTAATATATCTAAGCTATACTGGTTGGGCTTCACGCTAAAAAAACAAACTGTATATATATATATATATATATATATATATATATATATATATATATATATATATATATATATCCATAAAGCAACTATTATAGAAATATAGGGAGAACAAGAAACTATGGGAGGAAAAGGATGATAAAAATATATGATATAGTCAGAAAAGATTTTACCAGAAACACAATTATTAAAAGTCCAATGGAGGAATAGCCAAGTTATTTGGAAAAACATGGAAACCTGGGTGGTAATTAAATCCTTGAAAAAGCAAAGCATGTCAGTGATATATCTCCTTGAGGTATGGTGGAATGGGAAGTGGCCATAAAACGTCACATGATCAGGAAAATGCTCAAATGCCCCCTTGCAAAAGTGGGGATTTTACTACAAATCATGTAATCACTCAATGTAGTGTAACAAGACACACACACACACACACACACACACACACACACACACACACTTAAAAATTTTAATAGAACAAATAATGTCTTATACCTAGATAGAATATGTAGCAAAAGTCTACTTTTCAAAGTAACTGACTTCATAACAAAAATATGATGAATTGACGTCAGGTAATGATTTTAAAAAGAAAATAGAACCAGAACAATACAATTTACGAAAACATCTTAAATAAAAAAGAAAAGAAAACTCCTATACTGATGTAAGACCTCCAAGGAGATGGTATCCAGGACGCCACCCTACATAGTGGGTGGTATATGCATGTGCGCGAACTGGGTGCCGCTCACTTATTTGTCCAGATCACTAGAGGAGGCAGTGAGATCTGATAAACAAGAAAAAGAAAGAAAATACAAACATGGTATCCCCTTTTAAGTATCACCCCTCTAATAACTTCTAACATTCACCATACACACAAATGAAACCCATGTGCCTAATATAAGAATAACACTTGGACATAGTTACAGAAAGTCATACGGATGTGGAACCTGTGGTTCTAGCGAAGTACCGAGCGAAGACATCGAGGGACTATGCCACATGGCACTTCACGAAGTGGACAAACGTGCGACGGAGCACGTGAAAACCAAGGAAAACAGTACATGGGCACTCAGACATACAGACTAAAGGGTAACAAAACAATAATAATCAAATAGAACGGTTTCCCATGTACTAAATACATGCACTCTCACACAGATATATAAAGAACTGTTTTTATTAAATGAAAACATAGTCCTTTAATAAAAAGAAAATCTTTTTTTAACTTGAGATTTGGCTATTTTTTCTTTAGACCAGTTGTTATCTTAAAGTCAACGAATCTCACAGGACGAGACACAAGGCTATGCCCATCGATGTAGAGAAGCATAGTGAATGGAGAGAGAAGATTATGATGATCTTAAATTTAAGACGTGTGTGGCCATTCGACAATGTACTTCTATTTGAGGGATATGAAAGGAGACACCATCCAACAAGATTTGACCCTTAAATCTGAGTGTATCAGCACTCACTTGGTTGATTTAAAAGTGCTCACCGCACACCGCTTATTTACTCGTCGGGTGAGAAACAAGAGCCACCACTTGACGCTTTACTGCATGCACCGCATGCTTGGGTTCCATGTCTGGTTGTTGCAAAGGAGGAAGAAGGCGCTGCTGTGAAGGACTCCAGTGATCCAAGTTTGTCGATTTGCTCTTAATAATTTTGAATTGATTTTAATGTAAAACTCCGTGCCATTAATAACTACATGAGAATTTTACTAGTTCGAAGATTATTGATCATTGTCACCTTGTGCGATCGAGCCTGATGCTTTGGGATTTTAACCACCTTATAGTGCCTAGTTTATTGAAGGGTTGTTGTTTGTTTCCTTCCGGTTATTGAGGGGTGATATTTTAAGTCAGATTGGTTACTGCCTTGTGCGATGGGCCCTGATGGTCTGGGCATATGACCACCTTATTCATTTAAATTATTGGGCTAGTCAGTTGGTTCGGGTCCTATTGCTAGTTGCTTTAGGTCAGAAGTGCACAACCTTTTACGGCCAAGGGCCAGATTGCATTTTCAAAGACCACTCGAGGGCCGCAAACACTAATTTCTTTAATATAATTACTGTTCACGGGCCAGATATGTGTTGTTTTAATTTGCTCTGAGGGCTGGACAGAACACGTTTGCGGGCCGGATCAGGCCCGCGGGCCACGGATTATGCACCCTAACTTTAGGTGCATCAAGCATTGCTACCTTGTATGGTGGGGCCTGATGGTCTGGGCTTAAGACCTGCTTATATTGTCTAAGTTTAATCGAGTTTGGGATATTTGTTTGTCTACGTTTTCTCCTGTGATGGTGAAGGAATAAGAGCAAGATGTTAAGGGAAGAGATATCCATCAATGTTAGTTGTTATTTGGAGTAGGATCGTCTTGTTGGTTTCTGTGTGAATTTTGCGTTTGGATTGACTGATTTTCCCTAGCCACTGTTTAGTTTAAGTCGTAGCTATACAGCTGGGTCCGTTCGACCTCTCGAACAGTCTGGAATATTATAGACAGGGAGGGGTTGTGTTGTGGGTTATTCCTAAAGTACAATGTGGGTGAGATGTATTTATTAGATTACCAAATTTCCCCAGCTACCGTTGAAGTCGGTGCTATTCAGCAAGGCCCTTTTAACCTCTCCGACTGTCGGGAGCTTGTAGCTGGGGAGTGATGATACGTGTGGTGAGTTAATTGTTTTCCCTGTTTATACAGGGTTTTGGGTTAATGGTTTATATATCCTCGCCACAATTTTATTTGCTGCCGTTGCTAAAACTCAGGGTCCGATGACCTCTCCGACTAGTTGTTTTGTTGTGGCTCGGGTGGTGAAGTGGGCATGGTGGACTGCTGGAGTTATTTTAGATGTTGGTAGCTAGAGATTTTAATTTTCCTCTTTTCCCAATGGCGGAAATAAAGTCCTTGATGTTGGTAACATCATTTCTGGATATGTAGTGGGACCTTGTATGCTTTTTTGTTTGTCCTGGAATTGGCGCCGTTGTTCGGTGTAACTCGGGCACTCATTAATTACGTGTTGTAATGTTTCAGGTGTGGGCATTTTATGCCCTCTGTTTGTGCCCCAGGCATATATTTGCCAAAGCTACTTGCTAGAAGAGTCTTTCCCGTTTTAAGTCTGGTAATGACTTTAGAATTGTGTGGGTTTGGTAACACTTGAGGGGGGATGTTTCTGCCAATTTCTTTTTGTATTAGGTATAGCTTTCGACCCTTGGGTCCGTTATCCCATTCTCTGTCCTAATTTTTCCATAGAATCCAGGGATAGCACTTTCCGTTTTGTATGGTGTATATTATAATTCAAAATAATTAATCCTATATACCTTGATTTCTTTCATAGGAATCCGGAATGACTGTGTAGATATATGATAATTAATTATTGGGTGGTCATGCGAGTGTGTCTGCTACACAGGAGTGCATATAACACCGATTCAGTAGCATCATTTCTTGGTGATGCGTGCTTAGTCGTGAAGGAAATATGGGCTGATGCGTGCAGCAAGGCGATGGGTGCCGTTTACCCGCGGACCTGGGTTCGAATCTCCGTAGAGTACGAATTAAAAATTCTCTAACCTGTATGATATTAAAGAAAAGTAATTATATATCATGGGACGAAGCTAGATTACTGCAACAAAAGTATCAAGATCTCACCGGGAACAAAATCATATTACCAAAATCAAAAAAAGATTTAAATCTCATCAAAAAATATATCAGATCACATGAAGCAACAAAAGATGAGTATACAAGGTTATCTGCGACTGAGCCAGAGCACATCACCAAATCAGAATTTGACAGATTACCGGGTGACAGAAAACAAATACCATTTGAGTTACATTTAAGACTGATGGCGATGGAACATTTATTGATTCCAGAATGGATGACAAACGAGCATCTGCTATCGTTAATAATCTTGTTGATGACAGCAAGTATATATTCAGAATAAAATTTATTGCTGAACATGTTAGTGAAGATGGTCCGACTTGGATTATTCGTGATAAACTCGAGCCTGTTAAGGAATCACGGCGACATAACAATGTCGTCATAGTAGATAAAAATTCTAAAGCAGGTATTTTCACCGGAATTGACAAATCATACTACAATAACGCACAACCAGTTTCCGCAGTTGTTTAGGCGCTTTATCGTTTGAATGAACCAGACATAGCTGCTCTTGCTCCGACGAAAATAGGCTCGCGAAATTGCGTGGCTCAACGTGTCAGAGAACATTTTTCAAAATTGAGACGAAGAAACGGACTTAGAGAATCAAGAATAAAAAAAACTGGAAAAACTCTCTTATTAACGGAACTAAAATAAATGACGAGGTTATTTTAGAAAAAACATTAAAGATTCCAATAATTGTAAAAAGAATAACCAATGAGATTTTGTACAATTCTGGTAAATACTGTAGTAAGGGTGCTCCAGTAATTTTTATGATCATAATTCACATGCATGGACCGACTCGGTGACAAAATTTCCAAGGGAGAGAATAATACGATTTTATGACGGCTATATCTACGAGGAAATCTAAAACATAAGTAAGCGTAGCCCTGTATCGGTTTTGCTATTTCACGGAGATGACTCTGAGTCGGATGAATCAACATTTGATAAGTTTCTCCTGCCATCTGGCGTTCATTATCGGAAGGAATCACTCCAGCATGCTGTGAGAAAAGACTGCAGTAAAATGCGACGGCGACAACGACGATATACTCGTTAATTATTTTACAGCATCGTCCGTTGTGGCTCATATAGCCCAACAAAAACAAAATAAATGGCGTTCAACTCGAAAAGAATTTCTCGATGATGTATTACAATCTTGTGTTGAGTTTGGCTATGGCGGTCTTTGGAACACAAAATATAATTCCTCTGACATGATTTCTGTTGACAATATCGGTGCTTTTCCGGCTACTTTTCTTGGACTTGGCGAGTGTCATCGTTGTTTTGAACGATTCGGGCACCCAACACGCGAAATGACACGAGTTGCAACAAACGGACCACTACCACATATCGATCTTACTGGATTTGCCGAGATTGAATCATTCGAGTTTTCAGCGAGTATTCATCCTGTGAAACCAATTTGGTTTGGTAGAATCTTTAATAAACCGGATACTAGTGTCAATCTCAACGACTGTTGCGTAAAAAAATCAGCGTGGTTGGGCTTCAATAGTGCTATTACGATACATGCTCGATGCTAAGATTCTCACATCATTTGCTTTAACCTCTGCTATAATTTCATACAAAGCAAAAAAGTCTATCTGTATACCACAAGACGAAAACGATATCTGCAGAAAAATTATCGGTAAGTTTACCCGGGGTTCATCATCTGATAATCCACGTCGTTGCACAAGATTAATCACGGATCCAGCCGAATTAGATTTTGTTGTCAAGGACACAGAGGTGCGAGGTGTGTTTGTGTCACGGATAAATGCAATCATGCATGATGGGAAAAACGTAGGTACAATAGTTATCTACTTCAAGGGCAATTCTCTTCAGTTTACTCATTTGAAATCATCTATGTCGGCATTCTTATCAATAAACCTATTATCGATGATCAACAGATTTCCCAATGACGCTCTTAGAGTTGCCACAGATTCTTTTTATATTAGTCGTTGTAAAATGGATCTTGTGAAACTATCGAGGAAGACACCAGTGGTGTCAACTGGGGTTCATGGCGAACAAAACACGAACAAATACGTAAATATTCAGAGTCGGCTGACGTTAAAACACCATATATTTATTATCACAACGATAATTTATCGCAGATTTCATCATCGCCGTCAGTAAACGATCCATTCACGAGATATAGCACGGTCTATCTGAATGGTCCAGGTGGTTTTAGTAAAACAACACGCGCGATAGAATCTTTAAAAACTCTGACATGATTGTGTTGACGCCAACTCACCGGCTTGCCAGAGAGATGAGACAACGTGGTGTCAGGGAATGCACGTATCATAGTTTCTTTAGATGGCGATGCATGGACACCAGAATGAATGGGCGAGAAATAGATCATGAGAATAATTATCTGGGATGAGATTTGTACAGTATCCAAAGAAACATTAAAGATATTTCTTGATTGGTTATCAACAAAATCTATTGCAATTATCATGTTTGGCGGTCATGGACAACCTCCGCCGTTTACAGGTGAATCACCACCCGAATGGTTGATCAACATTGTTGGCCACTATAAGAAGTTTTGTATGATCATATATCGCAGGATAAACAACTACGACAACTGAAATCGTTAATCAGATTACAACCCGACAAAATTCAGTGTGAAACACTTCGTACCGTAATTTCAGAGACTCCAATGTCAGATTGCTAGAACTTATGGCGTCCTAATGATCTAATCGTTGTATCCAGGAAAAACGTCCGTGATTCACTTCAGCGTAAATTATTTGAGCTACACAAGGAAAATTTCCTGATCAGCTAGTTCCATTATGTTATCGGCCAACGGATACACGCCGACAAAATATACTTGTTGATATTCCGGAAGTAGACACGGGAGGTGTCCGCTAAAAACAAAAACTCGTTCTTAATGATATCGTCGAGGTTCCAGTAGAGGCTGTACAACAGTTACGCAGGGTTGTCTACGTGCTTAGGTTTCCAGCAGCAGTGTCTCTGCCACCGCCTCCGTCACAAACAACAACAATGTCATCAGGGATTATCAACTTAGTGAAGAAAAAATTAGCTGGTTATGCGAGAGATGACAAAAACAAATTACGCCAGTTTAAGCTGGATGTGGAGTTTGTCATGATGCTGAAACAACGACAAAATAATCACTGCGCCTGCTGTAACACAATAATGTTGTGGCAATATTTTCCTAACGACGTAAGACAATTTACTGTGGACAGAATCGATAGTAGTCTCGGTCACACACGCAAAAATGTCTCTCTGTCATGTCTTGAATGTAACAGACGTAGTGGAGCTTCGTTCCTCAACGCGTGTGACTTTTGTTAGTGTTTATGTTGGCTCGTGTGAGGAGTCTCCGCTAGCTTCCGAGACGCCATATCCAATCTGATGGTAACTGGGTGTTTTCAGGAATTACCTGTAATAGTTCACTTACAAATCCACGTTGAGGGGCTGTTGAATCTAATTTATAGATTGGTGGCTGCGTAGTAGATCATACCAAGCTGGAAATTTTATGTGTTGTTACACTCCACACGGGATCAGTTGCCCTAGCTGCACCACCCTCAAGTTACCAGGTTCATATAAATACCTCACTGTAACTTTACTGCCCAACACTGTTTGTTGCAGCAGATCTGGTGATTTTCGTCGTGGTATGTGTTTTCTCGCGATTGCATCGGTAGGTTTCATGTCAATTCCGCTCGTGATCTCGTTGATTAACGCGCCCACCACTTGAGGCAGTCTCGCAACCCATTGACGAGATCTGTCCTGAACGTGCAGTAATTCTTGGGCATATTGATGTCCAAAGAGTCGCTGTGCAAGTGTTTGATTACATCACTCAATGGTTGCCTGATCGCGATGTATCACGGTGTGTCCACGTCTGATCTTAACGTGTTGCTGCATCAGCGTCGTTATTGCACCGATAAATTCTTTGCCAGGATCAACCTGTAGCAATTGTGGCCAGCGCATTTGTCCACGTTGATAAATTCGTTCAAATGCTGCTGAGACATCAGTTGCTATTTAAGACGATAACGGTTCAGCCTCTTTTTATCTGCTTGCAACATCTATGACAGTAGGCACGTATTTGTATGTGCCCAATTTATGCACGTCATGTGGTAAAAGCATGCTATGTACCTGATGAACTTCGTTGGGTGTGCTGACACGAAACCGTCCTTGTTGAATCGTTTTGGGACGTGAAAGATAAATTTGCAATATGACCTGTCATGGCAACCAATCTGCGGTTACAGCTCGTGTGACACCTGCTGCATCGGCAAGTTTTTAATTGCTGCTGTACCTCTCCAGTATCCGATGGGACTATGATAAATCGACTCCAATATGTAACTGTTGACGTTTAATTGTCAGCTCCCAACACTATTTTACTTTTCATCGCCGATCTTATCAACCAATTCGCGAGCGATTCTCGTATGTTTTTATTCTTTTTTCGAATTCAGCGTGTGAATTAACTTAGCATGCGCGATATGTCGTTGTTGTAGATCTGGATTCTTATACGCGATATCATGAACATGGCACGCTTGATCAATCGCGCTTACTGGAAATTCGCCTGGTTTTGGTTGAGTCTTTTCGTCAAGTCTAATATCAAGGCGAGTTCCAAGACCACAATAATTGTATCCTGGAAGATGTTTTTCTTCAGGATACTTAGCTCATAGCGTTCCAGGTGTTTTCCCGAGTGCTTTAGCAATATTGCCACCATGGATCGCAGAGCGATCCAACTACACAAACGTATATTTTTGTGTGCATTTTGCACATTTACTTGTTAGTGCCGGCGTGTTATTTCTCAACGTGGTTGCTCTCAGAAATTTTATACCAGTGGCTGTCTTGCATCGAACAAAATATAAACTCATGATTATAAATAATATTATATCTGTACAATATGAACGTGATTGACTTTTCAGCAACACGTGAGCAAACACCGGTCAAGCATTATCCAGTGTTACCAAATTTCATTCGTGTTATTATAGTTGATCCATCTGGATCGGGTAAAACCCAGCTGTTGCTCAACCTGATAATAAGGTGGCTCAAATGGGACAAACTTTATTTAGTAGCGCCATAAGTGGATAACCAGCGATGCTATAATGTACTTTAGGAATTTAATGAATCTACAGCGGCCAAGGAAGATGTTATTGAATTTATCACAGACATTGATGAAACGCCGTACGTAGAGGATCTTAATGGGGATATCAACAATCTAGTGGTTCACGATGATGTCATGCTTGACAAAGAAGCAAATCCAGCCAGAATATTTTCACGGGGCAGACATAAAAACACAGATGTTATTTACGTCACCCAGAGGTATGCTCAGATTCCCAAGGTAATTAGAGATAACTGCAATTTTTGGGGTTATTTTTAACGGGGTTGATACACATTCGCTTCGAAATATTCATCAGACATGATGTCTCGGCGACATGTCCATAAGTAAGTTTAAAGATTTCTTGGCACAAGCTCAGAAAACTCCACATGGATTCATCACTATAAGTTTACAAGATCCAGCAACACGTTATCTAACTGGTCTCGATAAAATCTTTTATTAAAGAAATACATTTATTGTGTAATGAACCAGGAAAATATTAACGAGATTATCTCTACGATCGAACAATTATAGCAGAATGGTCTCGCGGTTCGACGCGATGTTGAAAAAATCAACGATGATTTTGAGATGATACAGCAGCGACGTGAAGAGATCAGATACACCCTAGAGGCATAGTACAGATTTATCACATTACTCCAACGCGAAATGGAATTGTCATGGCGGATTTACATGAAGAACATGATATAGCTAAATTTGTTTCATTGGCAAGTCTCGACAATTTGAAACTCAAGCAGCTTTAGGTGCACGTGCGAGACAGCTAAAAAAAAATGTATTGGAATCTATTAAGATTCTCACAGAATGAGAAGAATAGCCAAAACAACAATAAAAGGTTAACGAAAACAAAAATTAACGACAATTTTTTTTGTCACTGGCCAAGAAAGGCCGTTCAGGGCGGGCTGTTTCACGGTGACCATTTCACATCAAACTAACAGTCATGTCTCTACCAAGTGTGTCCAATAAATTACCGTCTTGGTCGGTTAGACGAAAACGTATTCGTGACAGCGATGGATTATGACATCGTAAATAAACAGAATTAACGAGTACCGACACAATGAAATACCCCGACGGGACATCTCGAGAAAAGCTGTAAAGAACATATCCCTGCTGGGCCTGCCCTAATGCTTGTCCAGACGAGGCATAGCTACCGTAGACTGCGTCACAGACCAGATTTACAGAAATCGTCGATGTGATTTTGACAATACCCGGCGATATATGACGACCACCTCCCGTTAGATCGTTATCATGTCTAAGAATACTTTCCGGATTTTTTATTTTTTCCCATTTCGCATATATCTTCGGAAAATATTCTTCAATTATGTCACTGAGAACTTCATACATTCTATCCGTGCCTACCCCGGGTAGTTTGAACGTAGGTAGCTGGTCTTCTGTGATCTTAAAATAATTAAGAAATGCGGTTTCGTATTTTACGCCGTTTACACCCATTATATCACCCTTGTGAGTTGATGTGTCTATTACCGATGTTTGAATGAGTTTTGCGTCAGATTTCACCTGATTCAGATGCTGAACTAACACGACGATTTTATGTTTAAAATCATCATTTGGGTACTCAAGTATATATTTCTCCATCAGATCCATTAGATTTCTTTGTTCAGATCTATATTCCTCCACTAGTAAGCGGACTAATACCGAAGTAGGGTTATTTAATCTAAATATCACTCCAGGAAGTACTAAACCCCCCCCCCCAAAAAAAAATATATCGTCATAGAACCATAACACGTATTCTTTACCATCAGGCTTTTTCTCTATTTTCCGGTAAAGGGGCGGGGGGGGGGAGTCTACCATAACATACCATTGCAAATTTGTTCAATAATGATTGAAATTTGGACTTTTCAGGAATATTTGTTTTTCTGATAAATAATCAGATCGTTGTTGTGGTGCTGGTCCAACATAGATTGGCGCTTTCAGCGGTCATGTCAGCACGATTCTGATCGACGACTTATATATGTCGACGGAGTAATTAGGCGTCGATATTTCAGTGCCTGCGCTCAGCGTTGGCTCATGTACCTTGATAGAGATCTTTGAGTCTTTTCCTGTTATTGATTTAATTCTACATTGAAGTTCATCACTGATTTGCTCGATTTGATATGATTCTGTTGGAATGGTAACGACGTCCCAGACAGGGGATCTTCCAGCTTTGTGGCTTTACGAGAATACCAGTGAATTATTAGCGTCTAATCCACCGAATGATTTTTCTCTGATATTTGGCCAACTATAAATAAAGTCGTAATTGTGCCAGTGCGATTTCAAGTGACCGACCATTAGGGGCTTTTATCGAACTGGAAAACCAATATCGAATTCTGGTTATGTTGATGTTGCTGATGTCATTGTGGTAGTCGGCTGTGTTGTGTTAGCGACGATTTGTTCCAGTAGTGTGGTTATTTCTGAGGTAATTATTATCTATAATAATAATAGATTCTAAATGTGGCGCTAGCAACGTCGGTAACGGTGTGTTTGCGTTCTTGTGATACTGATAATAAATATCCCTAATTGCATCAAATTCATTGTCTGATATTGCACCATCGTTTATCCCCGCTGACAGTATCGATGATATACACGCATATGTCGCAGCATAAGTTATTTCTGTGTTCGTGCAATTTTTCACTGGTACATGTAGATATTTCTTTCGTGATAATGTTGAGAATACCAGCAACACCGACAACAACAGAAACACCGATTCCAAACACAGGCGACATCACGTGCATCGCTGATAATGTGCCGATTAACGTCGTTTCTGTAGCGTCAAGCCAGGAAACTGTGTATACAATATTGTCGATGACTATGATTCGTCTGCGATAATTTTATTTTTGTTTTATCATGTGCTTGTCGATGATTTCTTTGATCGATGCCTTCAACGCACACGTTTGATTACACCGAAAGGATTGTGTGGGATTCATTATGTGTTATACTAAATAATCAATTGAGGTGTTGCCGCGACGAATTCCAGACGCCACCAATATATCGTTGATCTTACTTCTTCCTCTTCTGGAAGCGATGTGAATGTTTTCTTGATATTTTGATTTAACACGACTGAAGCGGCTATGGAACATCTATCGGTGAGAGGACTAAGTAAACTTGTCGTATGTATCTCAGATTTAGCGGGGACAAACACGGACAGCATATACAATCCTGTAACCTCGGAGGTATATTTGAGTAAGTTGTTTTCCGGTTCTCATGTTCCTGTTCCCATGATACTGTGTATGCCATTTTGATGAGCGGAGTCGTGGGAATTACACCATCGGTAATCTTTTTGATTATTTCGAGTTCAGTGTTTATCGAATTGATTCTTGAGTTGATGTTGGTGAGCTCATTGTTAATAATTTCGATTGTTGTTTTAACGTTGACTAGATCAACAAGTTGTGTATTAATTGCAGCGAGCTTAATGTTGATGACCGGTGGATTTCCAAAGAAATTATCTTAGGTTCAATTTATGTTTTTACGATAATTCACAAACGCGGTTACATGATTAGTGTATTCAGATCTGAACGTGGTCATTCCATCGTTGATTGTCATTAACGAGGTCATCATCGGGATGTTGCTGTTGTCCACGTATTCTTCTTTGCAGTCATCGTTTGATTCTGGTTCTCTCAAATTAGCAATGCTATTTCCGCTCACGTTGAGATCTCCAGTCATTGCATTACCAGTTTTAGCAACATATTTACTGATCTCAGTTCTGATCATAGAGTTGCTGTTGTCCCCGTATTTTTTGTTGCCACGTCATCGTCTGATTTTGGCTCTCTCACATTGATAATTGTATTTCTGTTCATGTTGAGATCGCCATACATTATATCTCCAATTTGTCTCATACGTCCAGTAATCTCTCCCATGATTGTTAGAAGTGAATCCCCCGATTATTTAATTTTACCGGTTTTAGTAGACACCACTAAGTTACCTTCGCTCGCGCCTGGAACTCGCAGAATAATATCTGTCAACGGGATATTGCTCGTCTTTAACCGTCCTTGCTTGTTCTGGAAAACAACAACCTCGTTTGTGCCAACATCGGCGAGACGCAAAATATCAGCAAGTTCATCTCGTGTTGCATATATGGATAAATCAATATCATCTTGGGGCCTGCCTTTAGCAGATCTTCCGTAAATATCTACCATTATAAACCATTAACCTGTTTGAAACGACGTGCGGTATACTCATGCACAACTTTATGAGACGGCGCTGATGACCTTGACACGGCGTTAAGTACAGCAAGTACTTCTGGACCGCATATTGGTGGATCCGTTATTGTCTGTGTTGGTAATGTTAGATACCAGATTGGTATGTCACCGGCTAAGCCACTATAGCGAAAAATTCTTTTTGTGGTGCCAATCCATACGAATCAAAATAGACTCGTGGATCAACCGCGTATGCAACCAATGAGTACCAGGACTGGAACTTCCATCGAGATTAATGATACCTGTTTCAACACGATTTGGATTTTTCCGGTAACTGATCATGCATGAAAACACCTCTGAAGTTTGTTTTATTTTTAATCGCCGAGCAGCATCAAGTAAATCAAAATTGGACATGGGGAGCTTTAATGAAGCGTCCCAGGCAGTCTCAGACCTTGACCATATCGCGTTCCTGGTAATCTTAGACTGTGTCCCCTTTTTTGAGGGTGTTTATGCCGTTTCCTGTTGCTTTCTTCAGTGCCATACCGGCAGCTGTTCCAACGGCACCAAGTGCAGCTACTTTTGCAATAGCTGGAGCCGCTAATGCAATTTACGCTGGTAACGCCGCTAAAAATGGAAATGTACCGCCGGTTTTTGTTGTGTCGCTGATCGCATTCGCAGAAAGATCAAGTCTCACACCAGTTCTTGATTTCTTGGAGTAATTGTAGTGTTTGAGTTGACGTTCAGTCAACGATAATTTATTTGGGCCCTATAACGCCGCTGATTTCAGAGTTATTCTATCCCCAGAATTTCTTCTTCGATGCCGCTTGCAGCTTTTTAATCTGACCAGTTGTCAGAGTAACATTGACGTGATGATTTGACATTATAATATCATGAGTGGTCTAATTTCATGTTCGGAAAACACTTACATGTTTTCAACGGGTGCATCAATGACTCTCATTAGTCCACCAACACCTTCAAGCAACATTGTTTTATCTGTCTATATAACAGCGATTGCTCTGTAACCACCAGTTGGTAATCGTGCTACACGAGCTTGGAAGTGTATATCGACGACAGATTGTCTAAACAAATCCAAGTGTTCCAATGAGAAATAATTGCTCAGATACAGCTTTGAGAAATCATGCTGAGATATCTACAAACCAGAATCAACATTCTGATCACGCCCGATAAATGACATCAACCGATGATATGCACGTGCAATATGATTGTTTTCAAAATTCATTAACACTTCTACGGATGGTTCTTGATGTCCGTTTATTCTCAGAGAAACTTCACTAACTCCGAGAGTTTCAAACACCATTCGGTTTCCCCCTTGTGAGTCTACTCTGGCGTTTCTTGAAACGCTATATATATATATATAGCTCTATATATATATATATATATATATATATATATATATATATATATATATATATATATGGTAAGGTTATTGGTTACATATATATATATTGGCGCTGACACTCCCTGCTGCGATGCTACCAGCCATGTGAATAACCCAGCAACGGTACTTTGCACGCTGTCTGTGGTTAACGTCAACCGAGACAACGTTGACTTACCGCCGCTATCCTCGAAAGAGAGCAACCGTTGTTCTTCAAAGAGTGATGGCGTCATCGTTGGCATCCACAGTGAAAGTTTTGTCAGTTTCACTTTACCAGCATCAACTGCATTAGGTCGCCAGATTGCGTCGTTGTCGGTGGCTTTTCTGACAAGTACCACCGTGTTTTTGGCACCAAACATAACTTTTCTGACATGTCTGCAGAATCCAAAGATATGTGATAGTGAAATTACACAAGAAAATTCTTTTTTGTCATTTAACATTGATCTAAGTGCTTGAGCAGAACATGAATCTGTATGCCGTCTTCGTGGACCTGACGAAGGCATTCGACACAGTTAACAGAGACGCACTGTGGGTAATACTCAAGAAGCTTGGTTGTCCTCAGAAGTTTACCAACCTCATCCGGCTTTTCCATGATGACATGACTGGAGAGATTCTCTCAGACAGTAAACCCTCTGAGAAATTCCCCATATCTAATGGTGTCAAACAGGGCTGTGTACTCGCTCCGGTGCTCTTCAACCTCTTCTTCACGAAGGTACTGCTCCACGCCATCCGTGACCTTGACCTTGGTATGTACATTAGATATCGCCTGGATGGTTCAGTGTTTGATCTCAGACGCCTAGCTGCTAAAACCAAGACGCTTGAAAGACTCATCACTGAAGCACTCTTTGCAGATGACTGTGCCCTCATGGCCCATGAAGAGATTCACCTACAGACAATTGTGGACAAGCTCTCTGAAGCCTCCAATCTGTTCGGACTCACAATTAGCCTAGGAAAGACAGAAGTTCTCTTCCAGCCTGCCCCAAACACCGTCCCTTCACAACCCTGCATCACCATTGGCGACACGCAGCTGAAGAATGTGGACAGCTTCAAATACCTAGGCAGCACAATATCCAATGATGGCTCCCTGGACAAAGAGATCACTGCGAGGATCCAAAAAGCCAGCCAAGCACTCGGACGAATTCAAACCAAGGTCTTGCAGCACAAGGATATACACTTGTCAACAAAGTTGAAGGTGTACAATGCAGTTGTCCTGACGTCACTCTTGTATGGCTGTGAAATGTGGACTGTATACCGAAGGCACATCAGTCGGTTGGAACAATTCCACCAGCGCTCCCTGAGAGCCATCATGAGGATCAAGTGGCAGGACCGAATTCCCAATCAGGAAGTCCTTGATAGAGCAAACACAACAAGCATTGAAGCCAAACTGATCCAGGCCCAGCTTCGTTGGACCGGCCATGTCATCCGCATGGATCAAAACAGAATCCCAAAGCAACTTTTCTTTGGCGAGCTAGTCCAAGGCAACCGAAACCAAGGCCGCCCTCACAAGAGGTACAAAGACAACCTCAAGAAGCACATCAAATGGGCAGACCTTCAACCCCATCAACTCGAGCTCGCTGCCTCAGACAGAAGTCACTGGCGAGCCCTGACCAGAAAAGCCAGTTCCACCTTCGAGGCTGACCGCCGCCAGCGTCTTGCTGCAGCCTGTGAGAGACGTCACAGAGTTGCGTCTCAGCCACCCCCAAGTACTGGTGTCCCATGCCCCACCTGCAACCGCCTGTGTTCATCGGAATTTGGATTCCGGAGCCACATACGCGTCCATCGTTGATGAGACTGCACAACATGTCTTCCTCGGCCCCCGAGAGACTACCAAGAAGAAGGAGAAGACGTGCTGAGAATCCTAAGCTGAAATCTTTATTCATCGATGTGACTGCATCTCCAGCGCCATTCATTATCACATTGCGACTGTTGGGGTGATTAGTGGTGTCCTTGGCGAACATCATTGATGAGTTGGCGAACCATGAATAATCATGGGAATATCTTGCAAGGCCGAGTATCGTCGTGGCAACATCAACGTTTTCGTGAGCTGATTCAATGTTTTTTCCGTCAGTGATATATGTGGTACTGTTAAACAACCCCATAACACCATTATTAACAAAGCCAGCTCGATCTAAAATTCCGTATGCTGTATCATCTGCATTCAGAAGTTTCCCTTCGATCTCAGTGAATGCCTCGGCGGGCAGGGAATATCTGCTTGTATCCTGAACTTGTAGCTCGATTCGTCCACGTGCGTCTGGTACACGTGCATCATAAGAATAATAATGATAATGACGCACTGATTCATCTTTGAGGACTGGCGCTTGAACAATTTATTATATTACTCGTTGTTTAAAATTATCGTCGAGCGAGACCACTTCCCGATATTAGACTTGCTGTTATATTTTTTTTTCTCTCGGAGGCTACTTGTTGTTTTGTCAGAGATAGCACTGCAGCTAATTCTTTCAACCACTCATTTGCAATTTGATTTATTATTTTGCTGACACTTGGTGGCATCACTTCGGTGCTGGGTAGTTTTACTGGAATGCTTACTTCGGTACTGGTTAGTTTTCTTCTCTGTGGTTTTCGTCGTACTAATCGAGCGAGTCTGTCTTTGATCGCAGAAAATGCTATATCAGCAGCATTACAAACAGTACCCAACAACTTCGATGGCTTTCATACCCAATTGTTTTGCAATTGGATTAGCTTTTGTGGCTATCCTTCTGAATAAACCTTGAACAATATCGCCGAGTCCATCTCCGTAGATCATTTTACAAACCGCTAATCGTGAATTTATCACCCTAACGCTTTCAGGTCTGCGTTGGGCATTGTGTATAATCATGTTATTTTGTTATCGCCCATCTAATTGATCACTCACTGTAGTAATAGTCGGTAATTTCCTCAATCAGCGCCCGATATACGCCACTGTCCATGACGCCACCAGTAAATAAACGCTGACAAATATCAACTGATTCATTGATGATTTCGTGGGAATTGTTGCCGGCTCGCCTTCCACCAATCAAAATTTCTAGTCGATCAACGTCAGTGAGGATGTTATTTGGACAAAGTTTATCCTGAATTACCGGCGATTCAGCGATCACATTACCACCTTGTTTCCTACGACGTCGATCGCGAGTGGTAAGACCACTTCCGGTTGCTCTTTCAGGTGGTTCATCATATGGATCTGGTTCACGAGAGCTCTGCTAGAGTGCCTCTGATGCAGCTTTTAACTTTTCTTTGTTGTTTTAGGCCCAGTTTTTAATCTTTCTTCTACTACTTTTTCAAATCGACGCATCCATTCTTTTTGCTCTGTTTCCCTTCTCAATTCTACTCTTGCAGCATATTCTTCTATTGCTTTTGTAAAGATTTCAAAATCTTTGTCGCCAGGTTTGACTTGCTGAATATTAGAACCAATCCGATATACATCATTGACCCAATCGGCGGCTTTTAAAGTGTAAATATATTCAGGCTGGCGGGTTTCAACTGAAGTTATTTAGTTGGGGGGGGGGGGCCGCAGGCGAAGTGTTCGAAAGTCAGCCTGAAAACGTACTGATAGCTGACAATTTGTGCATATCCATCACCAGTCGAAACTCGGGGGTGGGTATGCAAAACTTGTCAGAAATCAGTGCGTATCCTGTTGACCGTAGAACCACGGCTTGCGCAAAATTTATGGACAACCTTCTGAATTTCTAGTATTTCGTTTCGTATCGAGGAATTCACGGGGGGGGGGGGGGGATGTCTATATGACCATAAAAGGTAAAAATAGACTGTTGAGGTAAAGAGCCCAAAATCAGCCAGAGATAAATATAGCCAGAAATACATGAGAAATATAACCAGAAATATATGAAAGATATAGCCAGAAATACATATGGAAAATCCAAAAGTAAAAATAGACCTGATTGAAGGGTACCCCATGAAGGGACCCCATGAAGGGAGAAATTGGAAAAGTGAGAAAACCTCATTGAAGGGTACCCCATGAAGGGACGTCATGACTGGATATAAACTGGCACCAACAAAAATAACTGGCAATAAATTGGCAATTTTTTTGCTGCTTAAGTTAATATAATAATTAAATATATACAATGAATGGCTACTGAAATAAAGCCTTTGCGTTATTTTCACCCCCTCGTATGTTGTTGATAGTTTGACTAAAACAAATATTCACATTTTATGGCACATAAAATAAAAACATCATGGTGTTTCTCATATAGTTTATGTCAACAATTCCATGTATTTTTTTGCGTCCTGCTGCTGTCCTTTAGTCCAAATTAGATCGTATGCCTTTTCAAGGTCGAGAAAAATTGCGCTTTTTCGTTTTGCTTTTAAAGCTAATTTGATGTTAAATTCTCACCACATTAGTTGATCTAATGTGGATATCCTGTTGCGAAATCCGCTTTCATTTTTGAATAACATATTTCTGCTTTTTATGTGGTGCTTATGGCGGTTATTTATCGTTGTTTCCATGATTTTGCATATGTTTCTCGTTTAAGATATTGGCCTATACGAGTTTATATCTGCTGGATCTTTTCCGGGTTTCGGGATTGAGATTACAATAGCCCTTTTCCAATCATTTGGGATGACCCCAGATTGCCAGATTTTAATCAGCAGACCCAAAATCGTCAGTTCTGTGCTCACTGGGATATTTTTGTAGACCTCGTATCTTAGTGTGTCTTCTGCGGGATTAGGTGGGTTTTTTTTAAGGCTTAGTGCCTTTTTCCATTCATGGATAGTGAAGTCTGCATTAAAGGGCTGGAGTGGTCGCCCAGGTCAGTGAATGCATGGGTTTTTGTTTGTTCCATACTGTCTCTATGTTTTTGGAATTTTATGGAGTGGTTGGTGTTCCTGCTCGTATTAGTGAAGTGTGAGGCCAACTTGCCGGCTTTTTCTTCGTTGGTAGTTGCCCCTGCTATTTTGGGGCAGGAAAAGTTGCTTTTTCCTCTGATTTTTTTATTATTTTGTCCCACACTTGTTTGGAGTTTTATAATTAGGGATGAACAGTATTGTCTCCATGAATTGTGTTTGGCGGTGAAAATGACGTTCTTTGCAAGTCTTTCTGCTCCTTTGTATGCTAGGAAATCGGTATAATTTTTGGAATGTCTGAATCGATTTAGGGCAGTTTTTCAAATTCTGATGGCTTGTTTACATTCGTCATTCCACCATGGAAAAGACTGTTTGTTCTCCCTCCCTCCTGTTTTGTGTATGCACTGCTCGGCTACAGAGGACAGGGTTTTAACGATGTTATCGTGAAATGTTTCAATATTGTCTTGTATCCGAGTGTTGTCCACTCCCTCACAGAGAGTTCGAAATGTCGCCCAGTCTGTTTTATCATACCTCCACCAGGGTAGGGGAAAGTTGTTGTTCCTATGCATTTCTAATTTTATGTTATTGAGTTTTGGAAGCGGTGGCTGCCTAGGGTGCTTGATTGATCTACTTCCCAGTCGGATATTTGTGCAATCTTTGGGGTGCTTATCGTTAGATCAATTATTGATAGTGTCCTATTTTCGGGATTTAGTCTAGTGGGTGCACGGTTGTTTAATACAACCAGGTTCGAGGTTGCGACCCACCTCTCTACATTCGCTCCTCTGTTGTCCATATGGTCCCTCCTCAGAATTGGTTGTGAACATTAAAATCGCCACAGATAATTAAGTTTTCCCCTGTGTCCTCTATAATTGTTTGGTGTGTGTTATGTGTGGTTATTTTGTGTTTCCACAAGGTGCGTACACATTGACTATTTTTAGGTGGTGGATGCCCGAGTTAATTTTAATTATCTGGAATTCTGGTAAGGGTTCTAGTGCATAGTGGGGTTCTATCCCCTCAACAGACTCACTTGAGAGGGAGTTGCAAATATATATGGTCAGTCTGCCTCCCCCTCTGTCCCTGGGGCCTGTTTTAACGTAGCTTGTATTGAATCCAGAGATCTTCGGGATTTGTTTAGTTTTGTTATTTAAGTGGGTCTCTTGAAGGCATATAACCAGACCCGGCTGATTGCGTGTGCGAGGTGCGCGATGCACACAGGCGCCTTTTCATTTCCTGTTCATTTTATTCGCAATTTATTCTAGAAAAATTTTTGGAAAGGCGCCAAACATTCATCACACACAAGAGAAAAACACTAGGCGCCGGGCCTGCATAAAACGTCTGCTTTATTAGTACTGTTGTGAATTTTACGGATTAGTTCCGGGACATTTTTAATTAACCCCCTACAGTTCCACTGCAGAATTCTTATCGTGTTTTTCCTACTCATTGTGAACGCTTCCTAGTTAATTGTTTTCCCTATTCGTGTGTAATTTCAGGGTTGTTAGGGTCCCTCGAGGTATTTTACTGAGTATGTGGGTCCGGGTGTAAACGGGTACCTGGTTGTGGGTATTGTGTTTGAGAGGGAAGAACTGACTGAACTTCGAAATTATAGTGGCGTGCGCACATATTGTGCATGTGCCACTGTTTAATGCCTGCAAGGCAGGCTGTTAAATACTCCTGGGAGAGGGTACAAGTGCCACCTTCCCTAGGCTTTAATGCACTCAATGACTGCTTCTAAATGAGCCGTCAGGCAGCGAAATGGTACCTGGAATGTTCCATGCTTGCCTCATTGGTAGGCTTGTTTGAGTGGGAATAGACCCATCACGCATTCATGATTCAGTCGCTTATACCAATCGGTGTTCTGAGTGGGATTTGAGGCACACACTCAGTTTTTGCTATGAGAGTTTAATGCATGCACTGCACGCTGTTAAATGAATGTCCGGAAGTGGAAAGGGCGGAAAAGGCCAGAAGAGGGGCGCCAAACTCCACCGGAAGGCGCACGCAGTTGCAGGGTTATTGATCCGGGTTGTGGTTTTTCGAATTTTGAATGTCCTGTAATTTGATGTC
>JAECUM010035874.1:0-22813 GCA_016617855.1 Megalonaias nervosa
GCGTAAAACAATATATTAGATTACCCGCGGACGTATATAACCCGCAGGTTTTCGTAAGGAATAATAAACGACCAAAATCTATGTTGGCCTCTTTTCATTATAAACATGGTGAATTATCCTTTCCGTTTATCATTGAGCCGCAGCAGAGCCGTTTCAATAAAACTGGGTTAATTCATATTGAGTTTTCTCACCTTGAGCCGTCTAAAACATTCCACCACGATGATAAAACGTGCTCTCTTTGTTAAATGCAGGACCTATCCGTTACCGGTAATTCAAAATCAGTAAAATAGTCACCTACCCGTAAGAAATCGCCAGATGGTATGAACTACACACCTTCCGATTTTGCAATAAACATAATTACACCGGCTGCTATTAGCAATCGATTCCAGAAATGAGAAATTCTTCCTGAAGTTGACTCGTCTATGGTAGCTCTGAATCCGACTATGACAGCGAATCAGACCATTATCACGTGCCCCCTACAGAATTATTACTAACCCCGGAGAAGGATGGACAATTAAAAGGTTAAATACTCCGAGCCACCAGTCAGCAAAGCCGACGGTCTAGGTGTATAAAATACAAAAAAAGGTGAAAAGTATAACAATTTAATAAACTATATATCGGTATTCCAACAATTACAGGACAATTTTTTAATGAAATTGCTTCCAATCAATACAAGATTATCCAAATTTCCAATTATTTCATCCTGCGAAATTAAAAGTGAGAGTGTTTCCTTCCCATGTCCCTTCTATGTTACTCATCTGCAACTTCCGCCTTGTATTCCTTTCTTTACTTCCGGTACCTTTGTTCCGTTTCCCGGCTCTCCTTGTCGGTACTTTCGGTGCCCCTCGTTTCTGTTCTCTCGGCCCTCCTTGTCGATACCTCCGGTACCCTCGTTTCCGTTCTCTCGCACTCCTTCCTTGCACAACTGTCTAGAGCCCAACTTCGGCACTCGGAGCGCAGTCTAGTGTCTCCATCTTCTTTATGATCTGCTCTCGCCAATGTCCAGACATGTACTGATTCTTTCACAATGACAGTAAAAGTATAATGTCTGGCTGCGTGAGATACCCGCCCAAGATTCCATTATCTTAGTTCTGATTTTGGTCTCTTTGAAAACGGTCTGGGGTAGTATCACTGAGGTGTTACAATGTCGGGTTTCCGGCCTGTAAGCCTAAGCCGACCGGTGACATCACTGCAAACAAACGGAGTTTCTCGCCCCGCGGCGTGGTTCTTCAAAGGAAGTAACCGCGAATTGACCTTACCCAAAGTAGTTTGAATTACGAATTCTACCAGAAGACACTTATAAACATGAGGCTGGAATTCTTAGCAAATTTTCTCACACAACGTGACACCCATGTATAGCTGTTTAAGATTTTATAAACACAACAATATTGCCGCTCTTCATAAATTATTAAGTTATTAAATTGAAGATGCTGATTTTAAAATGTTGATCTTGTCTTTTAATTATTATATTGTCTTTAAACTTCAAAAATTGTAGCTGAAACGTGAAACATAACTATATAATCAGCATCAGACTCGATTACTACTTCGAAGGTGGTAATACGAGAAAAAAATCAAATTGTATAACACGCTGACATATACACCCCATGGAGGTGGGGTGTGTAGAAGGAAAAAATCTGAATAACCCGATTGTTATTTTCGCTAATTTACGGTAAACCATTCTACCGTTATTTAAATTACTACAAATGGACACAATTTAAACCTTTATCGCTTGATAAATTGCGAGCTACATTACAGTCGACAATCTTTCGAAGAAAGACTTTACATACGGTGATGGTTTCCCAGCGTAAGCTATATAACTGACAATGCAGTTGACAACATAAATGGCGATCTGTCTATTACATTATAGAGAAAAGATTTTGGTGTGGAGTATTGCAATTGATGAACTCAACGAGATCATTTTCTACTACAGCAATGAAGGAGTGTAACAATTATTGTTTCTAATTCCAGATGATTTATATAACCTTAAAATATACAAGATCATTCTGACGCCAAGTGGTGACAACGAAGAAATTATTTTTGTGAGATGTATGAAACAACTCAAAATTTCAAATCACTATCAGTATCAGTAATAGCTAACAATGCTAAATTGTATGCATTTACAAACGCATACCTTTACTGGAATCTAATGAATCATATAATTCCAGGACTTTTTAAATACAATTTGTCCTCGATCAGATCAATAATTTTAAAATTACTCTGAATGTTTTCATCGCAACTTCGTTGCATACAGTGTTAACTGTTATTGAAAGCAATTAAGGAGGGGTACCTTTAACACGCTGAAAATCCAGTTAAAAGATCATGGTTTGAAAATGACATTTACAGAATGTTTTTTCTTTATGGAAAGGCAATAATATGGAGCTCTTCATGGCACGATATTTTTCAAAGGTTTTAGTTCATTATAGTTTCCTCTCAGACAAATTTTTTATAGACTGCCAAGGAAAATAAAATCAGCTCATCTTTGGAAACTTGTATCACTTTATAAATACATTTAGAACAATTACTGAGATATCTCAATTATGTAATCCAACAAAACAATCAAGAGATTAAAAATATAATCAATGTTGGCTGGGTTTTTTTCGTACAAAACTTACCGCTTTTGATACCAAGAGTAGTGTAGTGGGGCACCCTAGCGACAATGGGACTTCTATGTTAAACTAGGGGGGTTGTACCCTGGCGACAATGGGAATTTAACATGGGAATTTTAACATGGGTGGGATTATAGACGGACAAGATCTCTACGGACAAAAGCACACCCAGGGGCGATCTACGGACAATGGGAAAATACATTACAAGACCCCCTGGGCTTGTCTACGGACAAGATTTCTACGGGCAAATGCACACCCTGGGGCGATCTACGGACAATGGGAATTAGCATTACAAGACCTCTGGGTACGTCTACGGACAAGATTTTTAGCGACAAAATTAGAACGGTTGTACCCTGGCGACAAGATTTATAGCCTCACGTAGACCTCTATGTTAAATTTAGAAGGTTGTACCGTAGCCTCAAGATTTATAGGCTCAAGTAGACTTCTATGTTAAATTTGGTCGTTTTCACTATAGCCTCGTGATTTATAACCTCACTGGACCCTACTTTGTACCCTAGGGACAAGGGGAATTGAACATGGGGAAATATTGGGCCTGTCTAGCGACAAAAAATATTGGGCCTGTCTAGCGACAAGAGGAATGGAACAGGTAGGGTCTATTTTTAGCTACAATTTTTGGTAAATTTCTGTTTAAAAACCCTTGTATGTATTTATAGCTACAACCTGTGGAAAACCCAAGTCTATATTTATAGCCTCAAAATTTCTAGCTTCAGTGTCTTCACTGAACTGGCTGACCTGAATACTCGATACTGTGTGACGTCACTGAACTGGCTGACCTGAATACTCGATACTGTGTGACGTCACTGAACTGGCTGACCTGAATACGCGATACTGTAGGTAGGTAGGTGAAATGAATTTGATATGGATAAAGGGAGTTTGATAGGGACAAAGACCAATACACACACAAAAGAAAGGGAGAAAGAAAAAATCCCAATATCTCCAATCCACACCAACGATCGCGAATTCATGCAACACACCCATATCTACTATCCACACCAACGAATGCGAATGCATAAAACAGACACATATATAATATCCACACCAACGAATGATAACGCATAAAACAGACCCATATATACCATCCACACCAACGGACGCGAATGCATAAAACATACACATATATGCTATCCACACCAAGGCACGAGAACGCATAAAACACACCCATATCTACTATCCACACCAACGAACGAGAATGCATAAAACAGACACATATACTATCCACACCAACGAATGAGAACGCATAAAACACACCCATATATACGATCCACACCAACGGACGAGAACACATAAAACAGACACATATATACTATCCATTCGCATTCGTTTGTGTGGATAGTCTGTATGTCTGTTTTATGCGTTCTCGTTCATTGGTGTCGATAGTCTATGTGTATGTTTTATGCTTTCTCGTTCCAGTGGTCAGACATTGATCAACTACTCGTAGGCAAGAAGGATTGGTTTGTTGTTGTTAGTGATTGTATGTACTACAAGGTAGACTTGCTGCAACGAATTCCAGAAGAAGAGTTAGAGGGTTACGAAAATCTCTCACACAACGTAAACTTAGTTCAAGAGGAAACTTCTGAACGGTGTGTGATGTGTAAGTTAGTGACCAAACAATTTAGATTTGCCACTGGAGTACGACCATCTCTGTGCAGAAAGTACACTTATTGTCTCCGAAAAAAAGAGGTATAAAGATGGACTACCATGCCACGACCTTTATCATTCGTGATACAACAGATTCCGTGGAAGGAAATCAATGACACTATTCAAACGGCGGAGGATTAGGATCGCCTATTACGAGAACTGTGTCCATTGAATTGTGGTCGCCGTGTAGTGTGTGTCTTAGTGACTTGCTTTCTGGGATTTCGTTTACCAGCCGATTACTTGTGGACTCTTTACGAACAGTACATACCACCCAAAACATGAAAGTGGTCCCTTTAAATGTACACGAGAGACTCGCTCTGTTAAAAGCTTTGTGCTTTCATCTTGATACTTCTCAACCTCTACGGGAAAACAATATTCGTCAACTTTTAGGCAGTGAAGATGTGAACGACGACGTGTGTGTAGCTTGTGACTTGCACCCTCACTGGAAAGATGTACGTGACTGGAAAAGTTGGGAGCTTTGAGGCTTGGACAAAAAAAGTGGCACACTATGCCCAAGATTTCTAATCCTAAAAAATTAAAACGTTCTGTGAAAAAAGTAACTTTTAAATCAGTGTTAGTGCCAGTGCCAGAAGAAGAAGAAATCGTGGCCGAGGAAAACCACTCTCTTCAGGACAGAACTGTTATCGACATCCCCGAAAGGCCATTCCGAGAGAACTCCTGTGTGACTGTGCCAAGGAGTGTAGAAACTCTAAGAACATTACACACTGTCCCTACAATTCCACCTCTTGATCACCACAAATGTTGTACAGAGACTTGTTTATATTCCACTATGATCGTTTTGATGTGTCTTTTATTCATGTACTTAGCCATTTGGCTTTTATGTATTTTTGTCTTTCGTGTTGTTCACAATTAAAGATGACAATAAACGTGTCCTGAAAAAAGTATAAAAACTCTTGTCTTGTCTGTCCTCGTGTCAAAAGTGACATTTCTTACACTACTATGGCTACCTCTACTGTCTCTACTCCCTCTTCCTTCACTGTCAAAGTCATTGTATCTTCGCCATCCCTTTAACATGTTCATTGCCGGACCTAGCGGTTCAGGCAAAACCGAATTTGTCAAACGTTTGATCGAACATAATCATTTGATCGATCGTCCACCTCAACGAATCGTGTGGTGTTACAAAGAGTGGCAATCGGCGTACAGCCTTCTGCGAGAAAGTCAAGGCGATTCCATCGTCTTTGTGGAAGGCATTCCTGGCGAGGACGATGGGATCGTGTCTGACCCTAGTCAAACCCATTTGGTTATTTTTGACGACATGTTAGGAGAAGACGAAGAAGAAATTAAACTGTGGTTTACATGTAAAGGACATCATCGTAATGCCAGTGTCATTTACATCACCCAAAATTTGTTTCAACAAAGTAAAGCCCATCGTACCATCAGTCTCAATGCTCATTACGTGGTGTTGTTTAAAAGCCATAGAGATAAATCGCAAGTGGAAGTCTTAGCCAAACAGCTAGGAACGCCTTGGCTGACAAATGCGTACGACGATGCCACTCAAATCCCACACGCTTATTTACTCGTGGATTTAAAACCCACTACACCCGATTATTTGCGATTTCGTACCCATCTGTTTCACCACTGGTGCCAAGACAGAGGGCCTGTCGTGTACACGTGCCCTCCGTGGACTTAACAACAACCAAAAAAAATCTATAAACACCTCGGTCACTTGGGATCTGTCTCACACATTGTCAACATGACGTCCCTTCAGGCACATCTTCCCGTCAAATTGATTCGTGCCTTGTACGGCATCAGTCGCGAAAAAAATCCACAAATATGTGCTAGAAGCTAGTCTCAAAGAAGTCTTACGATGGTTTACGGTGACAGCACGTCAATTACTGCAAGGCATCATTCACATTCCACATCAAACCAAACGTTTTTTTTGAGAGAAACAAAGTCGCCTTGACGCAGCTAGCCGATCCTCGCATTGACACTCAAACAAAAAAGCAAATCATTTTGAAACCTGGAGGAAGGGGTTCTCTAGGAGGTGTCATCATTCGTCCCCTCTTAAAATGGGATCCTAATTCTCCCAACGTCGTCCCCAAGAAAAAAGCCACGCCCAAACGTACCCAGAAGAAAAAGAAAAAGAGCAGCGGTGTCAAGACCAGGTCACAGCCTCAGAAAACGGAAAAAAAGTCCACAGAAAACAGCTTCTACCCGCAAGTGAGCGTCTCCAAAAACTTCTCCTCCAGCAGTGACACCCTCTTCCTCATTAGCGGCAGTGACCGCTGCTCACAAAGTACCTGCCCCCAAAATCAAAGTCCAATAGTAACGGGTGTGTTACAGAGTTTGTTGGATTTGTAAAAGCAAGAACTGTCCCGATTTAGTCCGTTGCGAAGTCCTCCACGACGTGTGTTGCCTGTCATCAAGTTAACACGACGTAAAGACAGTCAGTGGCGACGCATTCCAGTATAATAAAGACCTGAGGCAAACGATAGATTTAGTGTTTCTGTGCTGCTGAACGCCCAAAGATGTCCCCTCCAAGAAGTGTACACCATTACCATCGTGTTCCTTGTTTGGTCCAAAAAGGAAAAGGAAAACGAGAAAGACAGTCACGGCATCCTAAAAAGCGCTTAGCCAAACATCGACGTAACCCCCTGAAAAGATACACTTTTTCAAAGAGAAAGAGGAGCCACCAAAGAGGAGGATTCTTTGGCGATTTTGGAAAACACATCGTCACCTTTATGACGAAGCAATAGTCCCCAAAAAAGGATAAAAGACCGTGTGACAAGTCATCGACGTTAGTGTATTTTTTGCTGTGTGCCACGGAACCAACGAACAACCGAGAAAGATGTCACCCAAAAAAAGACATTCCTCTTCTACCCACAAAAGAAAGAAGACGAAAGGACTGCCACCTCGTTTAGCCAAACATTGGGACATGTTGTCCGTCGTGTCCAAAGCTCCTCCACTCATGCGAAAAAAAAAACTCATTCAAACTGCCTCCAAAGACGTCATCGATACCGTGTGCGAATGTTGTCTGAATGTCTTGAAAGGCACAATACCTTTGTCTAAACACCCGAAAGAATGCCTAGCCAAACATCGACACATTCTTAGCCAAATGGTCCAAAAGAAAATACCCATTGGTTAAAAGAAAAAGATGTTGGTACCACGCGGAGGAATTTTACCCTTTTTGCCCATGTTGCTGAAAGGAGTAATGGGAACAATAGGAGGACCCTTGCTGAAAAGACGCTTGGGAACGATGGGAAACATCCTGGGAGGATGAAGATAAAAAGGTCCAAGAAAAGAAAAGGGATCTTTGGAGTCAAAAGATCTCAGATGCGATCCTTGAAATCCGATAGAAGGACGAAAACTGGCTTTAGTCCCTTACAAACGATGAATGGAATACCATCGTTGGCAAGAACAACGAACCGCGCATTTACCTCCCAATCCTCATTTGACCGAGATGTCCCAGTTACAACACGAATTACAATCATTGATGGATCTCATTGATTTGTCAGAAACGGAAAAATCGCAACGGTACGGTCAATTGTTGCAACGACTGCAACTCTTTCACCAGAAAGCTTTAGACCAAACAGCTCTACCCACTCTGAAAGATTTTATGGCCTTGCTGAAAAGTTCACCAACACCACCATTGCCACCTCCAGAGGTCAAGACAGATGCAGCCCCACGGTTGCCTGAGGAAGAAGAGGCAAGAGAAGTCTTTCAACAGCTTTCATCCCTAATAAGATTGCAGCGTCCTTGTTGACCACTTCCCCTACACCCCAACGAGAAGAACTTAAAGCTTGGGTTAAAAAAATGATGTCCACTCCACCTTCGACAGAAGTGAAAAAGAAAGAAGGGAAAGCAGAAGTGAAAAAACTAAAGAAGACCAAAGTCTTTCCATTACCGCCACCACCACCAACACCACTACCTTCGACTTTTACTCCCGTGGCACATCGGACACGTAAAGTCGTTTCTAAACCACACCCTCGTCCCATTCAGAGTAGTATCAGCGAAGAGTGGATCACTTATTGAAAATGGAGAAGGTGTTAGCCAGCATTTACTACGATCCATCCCATCCTGCAGGTTACGGAGGAATTCAGAAATTGTATCTTGCTGCCAAAACTCGACTGAAAAGTGTTCGTTTACCTCAAGTGTAACGCTGGTTACAAGAACAAGCCATGTACACCTTACACAAGCCCATTCGACGAAAATTTTCCAGAAGTCGCACACGAGTGGAGGGCATCGATCATCAGTGGCAAGTCGATTTAGCTGATGTCTCATTTGGCTACCTACAATCGTGGTTACAAATATTTGTTTTGTGTCATCGACGTCTTTTCCAAATTTGCTTGGGTCGTACCATTGACTTCCAAATCGAGCAGTGATGTAGTGCGAGCCCTCAAACTGGTGTTGAAACAAAGCGGGCGTCACCTTCTTCGATGGCAAACTGACAAAGGCACCGAATTTCTGAACCAAACTTTCCAAAAAAAATTGAAGAAACGTGACATTCATTTTTTCACCACCGAGAATCCCAAGCCAAAGCCAACATCGTGGAACGTTTTCAACGCACCTTGAAAGAACGCATGTGGAAATATTTTACGCATCAATACACTCTCAAGTATATCGATGTCTTGCCACACCTCGTGCAATCGTACAACCAATCTTACCATCGGAGCATCGGACGTGCTTCCCAAGAAGTGACTCCCGACAACGAAGTGACCGTCTTCGAGCGCCTGTTTGGTACGTCCCTGACAGTGACTGTCCCCAAGAAAGGTCGAGTGTTGGCAGAAGGAGATTAGGCGCGCATTGGCAAAACCAAACACACTTTCGACAAAGGTTACTTACCCAACTGGACCACCGAAATCTTTCGTGTCACCGAACGTGTGCGTGGCCGTCATCCCCCCGTATATAAATTGGAAGACATGAACGGGGAAGTGTTAAAAGTAACGTTTTACTTGCCCGAGTTACAACGTGTGACCAAAAAAGAAGACGACGTGTACGAGATCGAAAGCATTCTCGATCGAAGAACCCGAAAAGTGGGAAAACGACGTGTCAAAGAAGTCAAAGTACGTTGGAAAGGATATCCTCCCAGTTTTGACTCTTGGATCGACGCTTCGCACATCATCCACTATAAAAAGAACTGACCATCATGCCCTTCAACACAACCTCAGCTACCGCAGTGACCACTCCTTCCCCTAGTTCTTCTATGCAAGATCTACAAAAGCAACCCTTGTGGGTGTGGTGTGGAAAGAACGTGTGCCTAAAAGCAAATCGTCTTTTTCTGCCAAATCTTTGTGGTGTATTGTGTCATCGGTGCTGCCATTGCCAATTTGAGTTTGCAGCAAGGAGACAAACAATTGTGGACCATTTTACTTAGCAGTTGCATTGTTTACCTTCTTCCCAATCCGTCTCTGAAATATTCCTCTAACGGGAGTCTTGCGTCCAACGTTAGTCTCCTTTCCAACAGTCACCCTAACCATCCTCTTTTAGACACTCCTCTGACTTCCAGCGACTCCTCGAACACTAGAACTTTGGAATTATGAACAACCAATTTTACTTAACGTTACCCAGTGACAGTTCCATGGAGGTGTTTCCCAATGATACTTTGTGCTGTTACACGGCCAAATTACCTCAGGCCATCCAACTGGATCACGAAGCCCATTGGGAAGTGGCTTTAGTAGAAATGATTCACCCTACACAAATCAAAAACATCGTTGAAAATCAAAACACTTTTACGGTCAAGTTCATGACCAACAAGTGCAACAACACTTGGATGAACGCAGCATTGTAGCTGACTCTACGAAACACTTATCGGTTGAAAATTCCCCAGGCTATTATTTTAATGGTCAACATTTGGTGAACGCTATTGGTGACAGGTTCTATGCCATGTTTGGTAAAGTCTTGGAGAAAACCAGAAAAAGTGTCACGATAGATTACTACAAAATAGCTCGTCAACGAATGATGAAATTTTCAGAGGACAAAGTATTGGCCATTACATTTTGTCCTGAATTGTATGACATTTTGGGTGGAGACCCCAAGTTGATCAAGATTGCAAACGAAATACCAGCCGTGACCAGTAACTTGGAATTTTACGAAATATTTTAGATTCCCTGTAGAAATAAACCAAGGACTGAATTTGATCTTTGTGTACTCCGATGTGGTGGAGTACAACATGGTGGGACACACCTCCGTACCGTTACTGCGTGTCATTCCTTTCAAAGTGGATTCTGCCACGAACACTGACGAGGAAGGTGGAAACACCTATCACGTTCACCGCGAATTTGCACATCCTCACTATTTGCCCGTCAGTAAGTGTTATTTCGACACTGTCAACATTATTATAAAAGGAGATCTGGGACAAAATATTCCATTCACCAAAGGGAAAGTCACAGTGAAACTCCATTTTCGAAAACGATTACTCTACCTTTTGTCAGTCATGTATCCTGTGTACCAAGGAGTCGCTCGACAGCGAGAACATGGTTTAGCTGATATGCTAAAATCAGCCTTTCGTACAGTGGCTCCCATTTTGAAACCGATGGTGCCACGGGGATTGCATGCCATGAAAGATGCCGCGTTGACGCAAAGTAAAGAATTTCTCCAAAATGTCATCATTGACAAATAAAATCCCAAAGAAGCTTTCTTGAGAGCAAGCAAAAATGTCTTGCTTCAAACGGGTAAAGACATTTTGGGCCGGCGAGAAACTCCTATAAATGCCCTGGGTGATGCCGAGTTAAGCATACCTGTTTCCCTGACGCCACAGCAAGGACAAGGCAGAAAAAGACGACGAAGACACCCCTTCAGAGGACTTCACACCCTAGAGCTAGAAAGACTAAAAAAAGAAAAACCGTCCGAGAGGTAGACGTTTTTGAGTATTAAATCAGAGAAAATGATGCACCGAGAGTCTTGCGCTTGTTCCAAGTCGGAACTGGATCTCTTTACCATGCCACCCACCATGATGACAATGCAAGAATCCCAATGGGTCGAATTTCATCCCGTCTCCTCTTTGACGGATTCAGCTCCCATCGAGTTTGAAATCAAACGACAACCCGAAGATGACATCGATCTGAATAGCAGTTACTTGTACATGAAACTCAAAGAGATCAAAACCGACAACACCAATCCGGGTGCCGATGCCAGAGTAGCTCCCGTCAACAATTTCATGCATTCCTTGTTCAGCGAAGTGGATTTGTACTTGAATAACAAACTGGTTAGCTGCAGTATATATACTTACCCTTACCGAGCGTACCTGGAAAATCTCTTGACGTACGGAAAAGAGGCCAAGAACACTCATCTGGATGCTTGTGCGGTATGGAAACCTGACACCGCAGGTGAAGACACGTTTAACAACACAGCCCTGACAGCCGACGACGTTCCTCACAATGTGGGTTTTAACGACCGTCGAATGAAAATCCTGCAAGTTCGTAGTTTAGAACTGCTGGATCGTTTCCATTTGGACATGTGGTTGCAAAACAAGTATTTGCTTAACGGAGTTGACATTCGCCTGAGACTCAATCGCAGCAGTGTCGTTTTTCATTTGATGACTCATACCAATGAGTACAAAACCATCATCCAAGAAGCCAGACTTTACGTGCGCCGTGTATAGGTGTTACCTAAAGCGGGAAACGACATCAGTCAAACATTGAGCAGATCGACCGCCAAGTATCCGATACGACGTGTAGAAATGAAAACGTTCACCATTGCTCCTGGACTCCGATTCAAGATCGAAGATCATCTGTTCCAAGGACAGTTACCCAAACGTTTAATCGTTGGCATCGTAAGTAATGCAGCCCTCAACGGTGCCCACGATCAAAATCCTTTCCAGTTTAAGCACTACAGAGTGTCGAAGATCGAAGTCAGTCGCGATGGCAAGACCTTGTGTACCAGACCCTTCGAACCTAACTTTGCCCAGAAGAATTACTTGAGATCGTACTCGTCCCTGTACGAAGCTACCGGACAACTAGGAACCAACACCAGTCACGGTATTTCGTACGAAGATTATGTATTAGGTTACACTTTGTGGGCTTTTGATTTCACTCCAGACCAAGGCAGCGACGAGGGACATTTCCACCCTATATAATCTGGTTAACTGCGTGTGAAACTTTAGTTTGCAGAAGCTCTCGCCGAGACGGTCAACGTCATCTTGTATGCCAAATTTGACAATACCATCGAAATCAACAGCTTGAGAGAAGTCATTCTAGACTATTAGAAACAATGGAAGACTCCAATCCCTCATTGAACGGTAGAGAATCTTTGGAAATGGAATGGGAGGATAGCGTGAAAACAGAACCTCAAGACCAAGACAAAGAGGACGCGGTAGTAGTCATGTCCAGATGGCCAGAACAAGAACAACATTTAGTGTCCTGTTTTGCTAAACACCTGGTGGATAAAATTACGGAATTGAGTAAGAGAGATTGCTATGGATGTCAAAACGATCATCCCAGTCAAATTCAACACGATAAATGTTTCATGATGAGTCAATAAGAAAAATTGGGCGAGTATCTGGACGAAGCTTGGAGTCTCATCTCGGAAGAAGCAGTGTTGCATGAGTGGTATAAAGGCTTGCGTGATCATTCCTGCCCTCCATTGACTACACTGGAGATCTATCGCATCGAAGCTCTCTTAGCCCAGAGTTGGGACAAGGCGAAGAAACGGGTATTTGACAGAGTGTTTCAGACAAAAAGCCAGAATTGAATTGATGACTTATCATTACCTGTGAAAAAGAACAACAAAAAAACCCCCCAAAAAACCAACAAAAAAAAAACAAGAAAAACAAAAAAAAAAAAATTGGATACCTGGGAACTTTATTACCTTTTGAACAATAGTTCGTATACTGCTTCTTGGAGTCCTGTCGTGTGCGCTAAAGATGAACTACCTCATCGCAAACCTCAAGACCATCAAGCTTATGTCATCAACACGGACGACAGTCATGTCCCAGGAACTCACTGGATTGCCGTCTACTTCTCTCAAAAGGATTGTGTGGAGTATTTTGATTCGTATGGATTACCCCCTTTGGAAGACGATATCATCGACTTTATGAGAAGAAATGCCCAGACGACACGATACAATAATGTGAAATTACAAGGCACAGATTCCATGGTGTGTGGACAATATTGTGTGTATTTTCTTCATCATCGCAGTCTTGGATATCCTTTAGAACATTTAGTCACTTATTTTGATAGTCACACTTTTCGAAACGATGAGAAAGTAGATCGATGGTTTTGTGACCATTATGGCTATCTTTTGTCTTTATCTAGGAAACGTAGTGTACATCAATGGCCTCATGACTTCCATCAATGGAAATCTAACATGATTTCACAACGTTGTCAACCTTGTCAAAAATAATTTGTTTGATGTTATTGTTACTTGTTAAATTTTAGTAGTTGATTGTTTGTTTGAATAAAAAAATGTTGTGTTTTGAAAAAATGTGTCTGTCGTTTGTTTCCAAAAAAAAGATTGTGATTATATGCTCTTTGATTTTCTCTCTATCCCTCACCATGACATTCGCTATGATAGCGTTCCGACACTAAAACCAAGTCGGGATGTTTTCTATCGCGTCCGCGTTTGAAGCATATAAAGCGGGTTGGCCTCCAGTCTGGCCATCCACTGTTGACTCTTCAAGCTAGGAAGATTCTTTCCAGACTAGCCCAGCTGAACGAAGCTTACGTCAATTTACATCGTGTCAAGCTAAGCCTGATACCGAAACCTGAAGAGATAGAGAATATCAGGATGTTATCCATAGCCCAAGACCTGGTAGAAGAGGTCTTCAGAGAGGAAATCAAGAAAGAACAAGAAGAATGGACAGAGAAGTACAGACTTCAGAAGCAGAGAGAACAGCAACAACAACAGCAGCAGCAACAGCAAGAACCAGACAGAGGTTTAGTCGACTGCCGTGTGGACACCAAAGAGTTCTCTTTCTCTTTTCGCAGAAGCAGGCCGTCTCGTATAGGAAAGCCTTCCTTCAGACGGGGACGCAATCTTAGACAGTAAAAAAGATTGCCATCGCTCCCCGTCAACAAAAAACAGCCCTTTTCAGGCCTACCCCAATACTCTCGAAAAGACATACTAATTCAATTGCCTAAACAAAGTGGTGTGTTTGTGTCTTTAAAAATAGAAGTTTGTCAATAAGCACTTACTTTCTCTGTCTTGTGAGATAATGTATCTCTGTGTTTGTAAGTAAAAAAAAGTCAACGTGAGTGTTTCTTTTAGGCCCGCACGTTTGATGTGATGGTAAGTTTTGGTGTTAGGGGATGTTTACCTTCACGTCCGTGTTTCAAGTATATAAAGCGACGCGATCGTCAGTCTGGCTACCCATCGTTGACTCGTCAACACTGAAGATGAGTAGCAGAATTGCTAGGCTTTTAGAACTTCAAATGCACTTGGAGTATGCCAGACGTCTCCTGTAATAGCTGGCTATGGAGGCTGCTGCAGAAGAAGCCAGGTTCAAAGAAGAGGTGGAAAAAAAAGAAGAAAGTAGAGGAGAAAGAAAAGGAAAGAGGAATCCTGCCTCACCTCATCATGAAACCTGTGTGTGAGTTAAAGCCAATGATAAGTACACCTGCACAACCAGTACCGCCTCCTCAACCACAGCCACAGCCACAAGAACAACAAAGTCAGCCACAACCTCTACCAAGAGCCGCTGTCCTCCAGACATAAAACTGGGAGGAGGAGGCCTTAAAGGAATTGGAGTGACAGCGGCAAGAGTGGGAGCCACAGATACCTCATAATCATCCCAGGGTCTGGCATAGGAGAAGACAGAGGGAACAAGCCTTCACTATCTCTCAAAGTGAAGACTGGGAGAATGAAGCTACTCAAGCCCCGTCTGCACTCGGAATCATAAGAATTAACTGGGAGTAAGATTGGAGTAGGAGATGCGTGTGCGGTGCCCGCCCTGGGAGATGTCATCATTAACCAGGTGCATTTGGAGTTCTAAGAAAAACAGCCCTTCTCAGGCCTAACCAGATCTCTAGAAAAAAGAGACTATTCAATTTGCCAATTTGTGTGAATGTGAAGTAGTGTGACTATAAACACTCACTTCATTACTGATGTGTGTGTGTATGTGTGTGTGTGTGTGTGTGTGTGTGTGTGTGTGTGTGTGTGTGTGTGTGTGTGTGTGTGTGTGTGTGTGTGTGTGTGTGTGTGTGTGTGTGTGTGTGTGTGTGTGTGTGTGTGTGTGTGTGTGTGTGTGTGTGTGTGTTTGCGTTCTAGTTCGTTGGTGTGGATAGTATATATGTGTATGTTTTATGCATTCTCGTACGTTGGTGTGGATAGTATATATGGGTGTGTTATGCATTCTCATTCGTTGGTGTGTATAGTATATGTGTGCATGTTTTATGCATTCGCATTCATTGGTGTGGATAGTATATATGTGTCTGTTTTATGCGTTCTCATTCGTTGGTGTGGATGGTATATGTGGTGTTTTATGCGTTCGCCTAGCGTTTGTGCGGATAGTAGATAATGTGGTGTTTTATGCGTTCGCCTAGCGTTTGTGTGGATAGTAGATATGGTGTGTTTTGTATGCGTTCGCGTACGTTTGTGTGAATGGTAGATATGGTGTGTGTTTCGTATGCGTTCGCGTACGTTTGTGTGGATAGTAGATATGATGTGTGTTTTGCATGCGTTCGCGTACTTTTGTGTGGATAGTAGATATGGTCTGTGCATTTCTTCTCTTCTCGTCTGTGTGGATAGTAGGTATGTGTATGTTTTATGCATTCGCGTCCGTTGGTGTGGATAGTATAGTGTGTTTTATGCATTCGCATTCGTTGGTGTGGATAGTAGATATGGATGTGTTTTATGCGTTCTCGTACGTTGGTGTGGATAGTATATATGGGTGTGTTTTATGCATTCGCTTTCGTTGGTGTGGATAGTATATATGTATCTGTTTTATTAGTTCTCATTCGGTGGTGTGGATATTATATATATGTGTTTTATGCATTCTCATTCTTTGGTGTGGATAGTCTATGTGTCTGTTTTATGCATTCGCATTCGTTGGTGTGGATAGTAGATATGGGTATGTTTAATGCGTTCTCGTTCGTTGGTGTGGATTGTATATATGTGTATGTTTTATGCATTCGCATTCGTTGGTGTGGATAGTATATGTGTGTGTTTTATGCATTCTCGTACGTTGGTGTGGATAGTAGATATGGGTATGTTTTATGCATTCGCATTAGTTGGTGTGAATAGTATATGTGTATGTTTTATGCGTGAATCAGAAATAAAAAAATATAAATATTATAATCTTGAATCAGAATCAAAATAAAAATAAAAATATTTCTGAATCAGAATCAGAAATAAAAAATAATTCTAATCTTGAATCAGAATAAAAATAAAAAATATTTTAATCTTGAATCAGAATAGAAATAAAAATAAAAATATTTCTGAATCAGAATCAGAAAAAAATATAATTTTGAATCAGAATCAGAAAAAAAATTAAAACAAAAATATTTCTGAATCAGAATAAAAATAAAAATAAATATTTTTGAATCAGAATCAGAATAAAAATAAAATTATTTCTGAATCAGAAAAAAATAAAATAAAAATAAATATTATAATCTTGAATCAGAATCATAATAAAAATAAAGATAAAAATATTTCTGAATCAGAATCAGAATAAAATTAAAAATATTTCTGAATCAGAATCAGAATAAAAATAAAATATGTCTGAATCAGAATAAAAAATAAAAATAAATATTATAATCGTCAATCAGAATCAGAATAAAAATAAATATTATACTCATTCGTTGGTGTGGATAGTCTATATGGGTGTGTTGCATGCATTCACATTCGTTGCTGTGGATAGTAGATATGGGTGTGTTTTATGCATTGGCGATCGTTGGTGTGGATAGGAAATATTGGGATTTTTTTCTTTCTCCAGTTCTTTTGTGTGTGTATTGGTCTTTGTCCCTATCAAACTCCCTTTATCCATATCAAATTCATTTCACCTACCTACCTACAGTATCGCGTATTCAGGTCAGCCAGTTCAGTGACGTCACACAGTATCGAGTATTCAGGTCAGCCAGTTCAGTGACGACACTAAAGCTAGAAATTTTGAGGCTATAAATATAGACTTGGGTTTTCCACAGGTTGTAGCTATAAATACATACAAGGGTTTTTAAACAGAAATTTACCAAAAATTGTAGCTAAAAATAGACCCTACCTGTTCCATTCCTTTTGTCGCTAGACAGGCCCAATATTTTTTGTCGCTAGACAGGCCCAGTATTTCCCCATGTTCAATTCCCCTTGTCCCTAGGGTACAAAGTAGGGTCCAGTGAGGCTATAAATCACGAGGCTATAGTGAAAACGACCAAATTTAACATAGAAGTCTACGTGAGGCTATAAATCTTGAGGCTACGGTACAACCTTCTAAATTTAACATAGAGGTCTACGTGAGGCTATAAATCTTGTCGCCAGGGTACAACTCCTCTAATTTTGCCGCTAGAAATCTTGTGGCCAGGGTACAACACCTCTAATTTTGTCGCTAAAAGTCTTGTCCGTAGACGTACCCAGAGGTCTTGTATTGCTAATTCCCATTGTCCGTAGATCGCCCCAGGGTGTGCTTTTGTCCGTAGAAATCTTGTCCGTAGACAAGCCCAGGGGGTTTTGTAATGTATTTTCCCATTGTCCGTAGATCGCCCCAGGGTGTGCTTTTGTCCGTAGAAATCTTGTCCGTCTATAATCCCACCCATGTTAAAATTCCCATGTTAAATTCCCATTGTCGCCAGGGTACAACCCCCAAGTTTAACATAGAAGTCCCATTGTCGCTAGGGTGCCCCACTACACTACTACCAAGATAACAGCAAACACCACTATTCTGTCTATTTAAATTTCAGGTTTTGAAAGAGACTTAGGACCTCTTTTTCAGTTTAGTGATTTTGATTCAATGCTATATGTCAGGTGAAAGAGGAATGTCAATTATCAATTATTCACTCTACCAAAATATTTTGCACAAAGTCAGTTAAAACCTTTGTAACTTGATAAATCTGGCATAAAAATGTAAATATTTTCAACTCGTTACTTTATCAAGGTAAAGTGTTACATTTATATAGAATATATTATTATTGAAACTTATGACATGAGCGGTCATTGATACATGACAACAATTTGTTTTGAATCAATCATATAATGGTTTCACCTCCTAGATTCATCGCTGTTTGGCGACTTTTCAATGGTACATGCGGATATTAAAAAAAAGTTGTTCCGTGTCATCAAGATGTTTTATTTTAAATTAAATTATACGGACTTTAAATACTAAAGAACATGATTTTGTGTTTTGTTTAATAGCTTTCTGAGTTCAACTTCCAGCCTAACCCTAGGAATGCAGCACAAGCTGTGTATTACATTGCGTGATAATTAAGGTCTTGGGTATGATTTCAGATCGGAAAATTGTTTATTAAGCATCTAACAATGACAAAATTAAAATATTTATTTTTCAATTAACTTCATTTTCTTACCCTTTCGTCCGTTTCTTTACGAACGATTTTCATTTTTTACTTGCTCTGTGTTTTCATTTAATATCTTAAAGGTCACTGGCCATCTATATTGTACAAACGTGTGATATTATTATAGTCATAAACAAAACGCATCTGTTATGTGTGCACAACCATAAACATGTTTCATTAGACTTAAAAATCCGCTTTTTTAAATGAAAAAGTTATTTGCCAGTCTCCGTAAACAATCGGTAGTTTCCGCATGCCAAAAACGGATATGACGTACATTTATCCCTTCTATTCAATCTATCCATTCAAGTGTTGAATTTCCCCACGTAAATGTCTATGTGATATATCCTACGATCGTGCTTTTGTACAGCAAATATGGAGCACTGTGTTGCATATGGATGTGACCAAAAGAGTGATAATGGGAAAAAGAGTTCTTTCTTTTTTCGAAAGACCCTTTTAACCTGAAAAAGTGGATTCAAGCTGTGGGATCGAATAGGGTGAGGGATGGGAAAGTTGTATCATTTATGCCGCATGATAGTCATTGTGGCCCAAAAGACAATTCGGCCCAACTCGAAAGACAATTCGGCTCAACTTAACAATAGTTTGAACAAGTTCTTTTTCTTCAAACAACAAGTAGATATTATGTAAGATACGTTTTAGGAATAGGTTTCAGGAAAAAAAAAAATTCAACGAACTATATTGATATTCTTTCAAAGAAAATAATCATTCTTCGTAACGTACATATATATATGAGAAAACACAAACTGACATATCTTGCTCGTTTTAATTAAAATATTTATATACATTTTTTATGCTAAAATATATATGCATCTGCACAACGACATTATCAATTTAAGTCTTCCGGTCAAATTATCAATATTGATTTATTAAACAATAATACTTAACACATAATATTCTACAGAATACGTATACATTTTTCTAAGGGTAGTGTACATGAGATATTATAACAAATATATTAAATTTTAGGCTTCACGTTGTAACACTGCTGCACATAATACTCACTCGATTACACATGAAAGAGAGAGAGAGAATAATGTTGAGCATTGTGTCAGTGTTGCTGCAATATGAAGCTCTTACCAGTTAATTTTATTGTTTGTTTTTATTTTTCAAGTTGTCTTAGTGTGTGCGCGCGTAAATTAAAAGCTTGTCATTACTAGTCAATATCATCAATCATATTCGCTCCATTATTCCATACAAATAAGAAAGGAAATAATTTTGTGTTGAATTTGTGCCCTCCCCCCCCCCTTGCACGGTACAAAAAATTGATAAACATACACTTATTTGAAAATAAAATGAAAGAAACTAGCATTGCATTGTTATCATTTATTCCTTCTTTTTTCATCATGCGAAATTTAGTAAAGAAAACAATATATCCAAGGACTCCGTATACGTAGTGGATGCCGGCTTGCGTATGCATCCTTACTGTAGTGTGTATCGCTTATGTCAAATTGCAAAAGAGATGAAAATATCACCCGATTGCTTCAAGGCACCTGCCATTCACGCATGATAAGTTACAAGGTGCAAACTGACCAAGATTGTATTTTGTATCCAGATTAACTATACGACGGTATCTCGCAAATAAAAATCATTATTTTAAAATACATCCATTGTGAGTGCAAATGATAATCTTTTCGCTAGCATGGGTTACAAAAGTGTTATTAAAGCAAGCTAAATGTTGTGTATACTATTTATCCTGCAAACATCAATTATGATTACATCTGGCAAACAAATAGAAGCCCGGGTGATGGATAAACACAACTGGCAGTGAGGAATAAACTCCTTGCTTAAACTTACCGACAGGATTTCAAATACAAAGGTTATTTTATTACAAAACAAACCAACCATGGAAACCGACTTTGTTATCTTTTAAGTGTGCCGATTTTTTCTTATGAAGTCGGCCGACATAAGAAAGCCAAGTTTCGTTCCTTTGGATTCATTAAGTGTACCGATTTCTTTTTTTAATAAAGTCGGCCGACATAGGGAAGCCAACATTGATTCCTTGTTACCTTTATTAACGGGAATTTTCAAAATAAATTGAAACAATGGAAGAGTTTTCAAAGCAACACAATCTAGTGCGTTGCGCACGCATATCAATATGAAGCTGAACAGTAAATTAGTTTTCAGTAGTTTCATCTAACTGTTCCCTATCCATAGTTCATAATGTTTTATTTTTCAACAAGAAGAAGCATGTACATCATTTCCGGTTGGCGTCCTCTATAGGTGGGAAATCGTAGCTAAGGGGAAGTAACAGCGTTGTGTACGTCTATTTCGAGTAATTAAATTATTATTTCTTCTTTACACTTGATACTTATTTTGTTCTTTTTGTGCGAGTATAACTACTTTTAATCATGTAATGCAAATCTGATGTAAACAGAAAAATGTTGGAGTATGGCCGGTGACCTTTAACGTACAGCCACAAGGGCAATGCGTTTATTTTATTGAAATAAAGTGGCTTAAGCCAGTTGAATAAAGACGGTATTCAACTTTTGAATGCATCAATGAATAAACACTTGATAGATCTACGACACAAATGTGCGATCTCAAAGCCTAATGCATTCTAATGTATTACGAAAATTCAACCATTGAACCGTATCAATATAAAAGTATTTAATACTGTAGAAGCAGCCACACATAGAGCGGATTCATGAGAAATATTTTATACAGAAACATTATTTGAAGATGGTAGTACGAAGCAAGAACAGGCAGTTGATTAGAAATGTTTTCATAATATCATCAGCCTGTTTACCACTGATGATGTTGTTCTTCTTCAGGCGATTATCTAGAGACAGCCTTGGTAAGTAAATCACATAAAGCATTGTGTACTCTTAGATTACCTTTAGCAGTGGTTAATAATTATTATCATCGTCGTCGTCATCATCATCATTATCAACATCATCGTCATCGTCATCGTCATCATCATCTTCTTCTTCTTCGTTATAATCATCATTCCCCCCCCCCCTTTCTTTTTCTTTTATTTTCTTCTTGTTTCTGTGCAACTGTATTTCAGTATGTTTTGGTCGTGGCTGATTACTCTTCCCCAATATATGAACTTTTTGAGGTGTCAAATACTGTACACGACAGCCTCCTGAACCGTCGTGCTATCTGTGTGTGCCAGTAGTTGTCGCTTTTCGAAAAATATATTGGCTTACAGCAATTCTTCCACACCATCTTTCTTTCCATCACTGTCGCCGCACGGGTTTTCCCGGAAGTAAGTGGGAGATATCACCGGGCCTGATTTTATAAGTGGTTACAATTTAAATTGTTCTCAAAAACGAGTCGAATGCGGCATATTATTTTTATCGTTTTCAAAGTTTACTCTCAGTCAGATCATGCGTGGAATGTAAAAGTGTTGGTTTTGTCTTCAGGTTTTACCACGAAAGTAGACCAATTATTCAAAGCCGTAACTGTAAGTCTATGGTAATTGAATTACTTACCGTGCATATATAGTTTCTCAGGTATCACTTTTTCTCATATTAGCCTTACAGCTACAACGGCTTGCTCTCAAGAGTTAATTCTTTCTGACATATTGCTGTTTTTTTTTTTTAATTTTTTTTTTTGGGGGGGGGCACCAGACAGATGCCCCCCTCCACCACCTTAGCCGAAAAAAAAAGAAAAGTTTTTTTTTATGTATATGTGTATCCCCCTAAGGTGTGTTGCATTGTTTACTTTATAAAACTGATATATTGCTAAGATTCAATGTTCGAATTGGATGAATACAAGTATTAAAATTCATATTAGTAGCTGTAGAACGGATTTAATGAGAAACATTATTTCAACGTTGTTAAACAAACCAAGATGAGGCGGCTTGTTAGACATATTTTCATAATACAATCAGCTTGTTTGCCACTGATAATGCTTGTTTTCTTCAAAAGATTATCTCGAGATACCCTTGGCAAGTACTGAATGTAAAATAGTATGTTATCTTAGACTATCTTCTGAACTTGTTTACCACTGGATCATCATCATTATCAGCAGCAGTATCTTTTTCTTCTTTATGTTTCCGTGTAAATTTATGTTCATGTAGTTTTGTTCACAATTGTTTATTTTTTTCTCAAGGAATGTTCTCTTTGAGGTGTTAAAGGAACACTGCACTATACATTGTCATAAACTTTACTTTGCATTTGTATGTTTTGTTTG
>JAECUM010035876.1:0-12101 GCA_016617855.1 Megalonaias nervosa
GATCTGTTAAGCGATAGAATTTAAATCATCATTAGATCAAGTGAAATATATCGAAAACATTGCCTTGTACAGTTTCATAACCTGATGGTCTTGATTCAGTCCAAATTCCACAGCGACTATCCCTTTTGACTTCCTTGTGCCGGTAAGTCTGGGTCTTCTCCACTTTTGACTTCCTTGTGCTGGTAAGTCTGGGTCTTCTTCACTTTTGACTTCCTTTGCCAAATTCACAGGTTGTCTTGCCTCTTCCGCCCTTTCCAACTTTGTGTCCACTTTGGGTTCGTAATACGCAATATGTAGAATGTAGATCGTAGAGTTATCTCGCCCTTCCAAAATAACAAAAATAAGCAACCTAAATCTTCCGTCACATTATACTGGGGGAATAGATCGATACCTTCCCCCCCCTCCTTATGTCAGATAAATTCTATCCTAATTTCAAACAGATTCTATGGCTATCTAGTCTAACTGGCCATGACAGACCGTAACAACCTAGTTCCACAAAATTAATGGTCAACAAATTGCTATTTCAACACACCACCGAGACATTAGTTTCAGACTAGTCTCAATTACACAAATGAATGAAATTCCATGCGCTACTGTATTTATAACAACAATCAAGTGGTTATCATACGTGAACTCATATATAGGTCAGACAATTCACACGGATTCTCGCATCTCAACTAAAATAAGGCATGAAATTCTAGATACATAATTTCCTATAATAAACAAGACTATACGTTTAAACAAGTCGTCAATGTTTATATAAAGAAAAATATCATTGTACGGACTCAGATAAACGAACTCAACACAGGTATACCATATCAAGAAATTAAATCTACGAACTTAAATAAATCCATGCAAATACAAGGAAATAAATCAAACGAAGCATCATAGTAGTATCAACGAATTACATAAGATTGTTGCAAATACCTTGTTTTTCCAAGCTCTCACTTCCAGAATGTGTCTGTCAATTTTTCCAGACAATTGCTTCCCCTGGATGATTTAATGAGTAAATTTACTTCTTAAATTACTTGGAGTCTATTCTCTTCTTTCATTTGTTTCTCTTCAGAGAAAAAGCGTAGACTGATTTCAATTTTGCTATTTGCACATTTAAACTGAAGAGTTTTCATGTGAAACCACGCCCCCTTCACAGCATAACCAATCTGGATGAAATACACTTCCCGCCCGAACAATGTTGAAACAGTGCCGTTCGTCTGACAAACCTTGATTACCCAACTGATTCCTGGTAACTTTCAGAAATGACAGTTTTTCATACCGATCAGAATTGACCCCTTTCCTGGTCAGTTTAAACAAACGTAGCCTTAATAAAAAATCGCCAAACTCGTGACAGAGAGTGTACCAATCCGTGCATTATGGCAATTTAAACGCGCGCAGAACTCCATAAATCTAATTAATCGTACACGTGTCCAACTAAATGTGTTCTACAGAGATTGACAGAAAAATTTGCTCCATTACAATTATATAGTTGGTGTGGAATGTGTTGTACATTATTATATATGTGATGTGGAATAGACAGTAAGTGATATAATACTATTTATAATAAGTAAGATTGTGCTCAGTTTGAAGTTTTATCATCCACATTTAAAATATTATATGTATGCAGTCATTTTGAGCAGTACTGTGCTCACCTTAAGCAGTAGAAGTTAATCTTGAGATTTCACTATATTGTTTAGTACTTTACATATATTTTCATTCAGAATGGCTTAAATTCAGATTTCCTCACAATTCCAACTGTACAGAAAATCCTTGAATCCATTCTGTATGGTTTTCTTATTACTGAAACTATCTCTTCAACAAGTCAAATGATTTTCACAACCACACCATAAATTATCACTTTGCATTTTTGTTTCATTAACAGAGACAAAGCACTTGAATCATAAAAGCAAGGGAAGATAATGCATCACACACACACACAAACACACACACACACACACACACACACAGAGTTATGACTGTTAGGATCAGTGTATTTATCAATGTATCATATTTTCAGTGTGTACACAAGCCATATTTTTAAACTTTCAACTGCTATAGTTAGCACTCAGAATTTAGTGGTTCACACTGTTAACACTTTGTTGTCTTGTATATTTTCATCTGGTATATTTTAAGTGTGTGTAGCTTCAATCAGTTTAGCTTGTGCTTTAAAACTCATTATGCACTCCACTTATTAGACATTTAAAGAACAAGGAAGCTGGTGTTTGTGCCATTCCAGGTGACAGTTTACAAGTCTACTACAACATTACTTTCTAGGCAGAATTTTCACAATTTTCCAGGGGGACTTGGTGTAGTATTTTCATCAATTGCCAGGCTTGGGGTGTAGTATTTTCATCATTTGCAGGGGAATTGGGTGCAGTATTTTCTTTATTTGTAAAGGAAATTGGTGTATTATTTTCATCATTTCCAGAGGATATTGGGTGTATTATTTTCATTATTTCCAAGGGAATCTGGTGTAGTATTTTCATCTTTTCCAGAGGATATTTGGTGTATTATTTTCATTATTTCCAAGGGAATTGGAGCTTGCATTTTCATCATTTCTAGGGGAATTGGATCTTACATTTTCATCATTTCTAGTGGAATTGGGTGTAATTTTTTAAGGTGGAGTACAACAAACCTATTTATGATGAAAATGAAACTCAGAAGAGATTGCATAATTATGTTCTTTATGGACAGGTGTCCTTTACATTGAGATGAAACTTGTTAATTGTAGGACAGTTAAAAATAGGACTATATAAATGTTGTCCATGCTAAATGGGTGTCCTTCACATGCAGTAGAATTTGATACTTTATAAGTTAAAACCGAGTTTATAAATGTTGTCTTTATTGGATGGGTGCCCTGAAACTTATTTGATAAATTAAGAGATAAATGTTGTCCTTTGTGATCATGTATCCTTTACATTGAAGTGCAGCTTACTACATGTAAGTCAGTTAAAAGAGGAATTTAAAAATGTCCTTAACAAATCAGTGTTTATTATATTGAGATGAAACTATGTCCAAAAATAGGAGTTGATATCCACTACAGTTCTTTATACAGAAGAGAAACTTGTTACTTGAAAACAGTAGTTTTTAAATGTTGCCTATAGCTCATAAAGCCATGGAGATTTTTGTCATTTTTGCCTGAAATGGGGGTAGGAAACGCATTTTGGAGGTTAATTCTGAATACATCCAAACACATGTACTTTCAAGAGATTTGTTTAGCTGGATGCCTAGTTGTGTTAGAAACGTTTTTCTTATTGTCTTATTTTGTTGGCGGTGTCCAGAAGGATAAAAGTTGGGATTCTTTTCTTTGTTTTTTCTTTGCTTATTGGACCCATAATTTTTGTGTCCTGGCCACTTTTTGCCCCAGAGCTCTAAAGTTTTTGCAAAAGTTTGCCTGGTTGTGTGCAGTTCAGACCGCTTCACTGCACACAATATAAAAATCCAAGATCTATCCTTGCTCTAACATCATGATCAATTATGCACAACATAGAAATCCTATATCTTTTCTTGTTATAACAGTGATCAATGTTATGTTAGAACCTGTCTTGAAAGACCATTCCTTCCGCCAAAACAATTATGATTTCTCAGAACATGTAGTCTCACATAACAGTGATAATACTGTATAAACAAGTATTGTGCATAGAGAAATTGGTCTCTCATGGCTGGGGTCTCTCAAAACAGGGTTGACCTTAATTTCTTAAAAATTGAAGTCTCTCTTATATACTTAAAACATTGAAGTCTTATATTATTTACTTACAACATTGAAGTCTTATGTTATTTACTTACAACATTGAAGTCTTATGTTATTTACTTACAACATTGAAGTCTTATGTTATTTACTTACAACATTGAAGTCTTATGTTATTTACTTAAAACATTGAAGTCTGTGCTATTTATTGCAACATCAATGTCTGTGATATTTACTTAAAACATTGATGTCTGTTATTTACTTAAAATATCAGTGTCTTTGTTATTTACTTTGTTATTTACTTAAAACATTGAAGCCTGTTATTTACTTCAATCATTAAATTCTGTTATTTATTTTTTAATATTGAAGTCTATGTTATTTACAAGTATTTAAAACATTGAAGTCAATGCTATTTATTTAAATATCGATGGCTGTTATTTACTTTAAACATTGATGTCAATGTTATTTACTTAAAACATCAATGTCAGTGTTATTTACTTAAAACATCGATGTCAGTGTTATTTACTTAAATCATCAATGTCTGTGTTATTATTTAAACATCAATGTCTATGTTATTTGTTTAAAACATCAGTGTCTGTTATTTACTGAAACATTAATGTCTATGTTACTTACTTAAAACATCAGTGTCTGTGTTATTTATTGAAAACATCAATGTCTATGTTATTTATTGAAAACATCAATGTCTATGTTATTTACTTAAAACATCAGTGTCTATGTTAGTTATTTAAATACTTAATTATATTACTTAAAGTTACTTAAAATGTTGAAGTCTGTGCTATTTACTTTGAACATCAATGTCTGTGTTATTTACTTTGAACATCGATATCTGTGCTATTTGAACATCGATGTCTGTGTTATTTACTTTGAATGTCGATGTCTGTGTTATTTACTTTGAACATCGATGTCCGTGCTATTTACTTAAGGAGACCCCAGGTGCAAGTGGTCTAAATCATTTGCCTTTACTGTTCAGTGCTATCTCTGCTGTCCACATTGGTTCAAGTCTTGGACTTGTGGTTTGAGTCTTGGGCTTGGATAATGTGAGTATGTGAAATAGCTTGCCAGTAGCATCCCAGTGTATTGGTGGTTCTTACTGGGGTTTTCTAGGTTCTTCCTCTGCCAGTTATACTGGCTGCTGTGTATAATAGCCTATTATGTGCTGAAAATGGTGTTAAACCCACAACAACAACAACAACATTTGCTTTAAACATCAATCAAACCTACCTTAGGCAAATGGCCTCCTTCCTACTGAACCATCCATAGGAATGAGGTAGTCTTTGCAAGAATTAGAATTGGTCATACTTATATAACCCACTCCAAACATCTTAAAGAGTGAAGACCTACCCTAGTTCATTTCTTGCAATGAAACTGTCACTATGAAGCATTTGCTTCAGTCTCCAACCTACATGCAGTTGTTACTACAATGTTCAGCACATAATGGAACTTTTTGATATGGTAAATGTGTCTTATATTTTAAATTTCTTGAAGGAAGTTTACATTTGTTCTAAAATATAGCTTGTGTGCAATCTTATTTCCTTAGAGTATTTTTAACAAACATATGTACTGTAATCACCCTCATTTATCTTTTCATGTCTAATTACCGTTTATGCACACCATTTACATCCCCCATTGATCGGGAACCTTCATATATTTTCACCATCTCATATTTGTGTTTCTGTACTTTTATCATTCATTGGTAGTAAACCTATTTAATACAAACATTTCTAACCTTTTTGCTGTGTTATAAAACCTTACAGTGCTGTGTGCCATAAAATCCATAATCAAACAATCATGTTTAAACATCAGTACCTATGTTACTTAAAATCATTAGTAATGGAAATTGTGTGAGGTTCATAGACTTCATTATGCAGTAACAAAGCATACACATTACATGTTGTGAGCATATTTTTATATTTTTGACTTTAACTCTTGCATGAAAACTTGACTGTTGCAAATTTGTAACACTGAGCACCTTCCAGTAAAAATATAAAGTCTGTTACTGAGCTATAAATGTTGACAAGATTTAAATCTTAGGTTTGGGCTTAAATATCCACCTATATTAATAGTTATGAATTTTCCCTCCATCAGTTATCGGCCAACATTTTAATTCCTAAGTGGATGTGTCATTCTATGGGTTTCTTTTTTAAATGCTCAAGGAAATGTTTAATTGGTTATCACTACCAGACAAACAAACAGGATGGTTGCATGTGGAGTTGCAATTAACTAGTGACAGATTGTGTGTTAGATACCCTGTCAGTCTAGATAATACTTGCAGGTAATTTTACATGGTATTGTGAAAAAAAAAGCCTGACTGCACAGTAACCAGAACTTTTTCTCACTGTTTTGTATTTGCATTCATTTTTATTAAGCAGTCCTAGGCATGGGACATTATTTATGGAAATTTTTCAAGTTTTTATTCACAATAGGTATCAGTAACAGAAGGCACAAACAAACTTTGTAAGGAAATTGCAGAAATTAACCAGTACAATATCCATGAATCCAATTATCAATATCTCTAGAAGGGCTAAAATTTGTTTCTCTAACAAATTCAAGGCTTTTCCAACAATGGCTGAAGATTGTTCGGGTAGAACAAATTGTTGATTTATCGTTGGTTTCAGATGTAATGGAAAGGTGTCATATTTTACACATTTCTTTGAAGTGACATAACTGTAGTTACCTCTCTTTTGACAAATTTAAAGGCATGTAGTAAAACTTCAGATGAATATGGGAGCGAGTAGTAAAACAGTTGAAATACGAGGGGTTGTAGTAAAACATTTGACAATTATGGGGGCATGCTGTCAAACTTTTGACAAATCTGAGGGCTTGTTGTAAAACTTTGACATATATGAAGGCATGCATAAAACAATTGACATATATGAAGGCATGCATAAAACAATTGACATATATGAAGGCATGCATAAAACAATTGACATATATGAAGGCATGCATAAAACAATTGACAAATATGAAGGCATGCATAAAACAATTGACATATATGAAGGCATGCATAAAACAATTGACAAATATGAGGGCATGCAGTCAGACTTTTGACAAATATGAGGCATGCCATCAAATGTTTGGCGAATATGAGGGCTTGTGGTAAAACTTTGACAAATAGGAGGCATGCAGTAGGATATTTTGAATTACATAACTTGTCCATTTAAGACAGTTGCCTAAGAGAGAATCTGGTGTCTTAGGATATTTGTTTTCTGAAGACCTGCCACTCCTGCTGTGTTGAGTCTTATTTGTCATTATGGTGAAATATTTATTGTACAAGTACCATATTCCTCAATTTACATCATAATAATAAAATAATAATACATAATAGCTTGTCAAAATTTATTTTTGATTATAAGCAAGCTACTAGTATTTCCAGACTGTCTGAAAGTGGTTTTAGTGTGTCTGTCTTGTTGTAACACTGCAGATTACACTTCTGTCAGTAAGTAATAATAGTCTGTCGGTCATGTTTTATGCAGAAGTATAATTCTATCTGTAAGTGGCATTAGACTGTCAGTCTTGCTTTATTACTGTAGAACTAGGTATGTCTGTGAACATAAGTGCATAAATAACATTTTTCAAATGATGTCCAAAAATTTACCATGCATGAAAACAAATTTGTATCCGTAAAACAAATAGAAAATATTACTACTATGACATAGGTATTTACTAAATTGACATGTTTGATCAAAAAGCAAAACAATTATTATCTTTAAACTGTTTTGCATATAAAAATGGCATGAAATCCATAACAACCAACCAACCAATCAACTAATTTGAAAATCTTGTTATCGCTGAAAAATGTCAAAGATAGTTTCAACACTTTGCAGTTAAAAGGAAGAATGTTAAATTCCTGGAAATAATTTCTGCCAGTAAAGTTCCAGTCCCTTCGTTGGACTCGTATTAAAACAGTAGAGTATCAGTCCCTTCAATGGACTCGTATTCAAACAGTAGAGTATCAGTCCCTTCAGTGGACTCGTATTAAAACAGTGGAGTATCAGTCCCTTCAATGGACTCGTATTAAAACAGTAGAGTATCAGTCCCTTCAATGGACTCATATTAAAACAGTAGAGTTCCAGTCCCTTCAATGGACTCGTATTCAAACAGTAGAGTATCAGTCCCTTCAATGGACTCGTATTAAAACAGTAGAGTTCCAGTCCCTTCAATGGACTCGTATTAAAACAGTAGAGTTCCAGTCCCTTCATTGGACTCATATTAAAACAGTAGAGTTCCAGTCCCTTCAATGGACTCATATTAAAACAGTAGAGTTCCAGTCCCTTCAATGGACTCGTATTAAAACAGTAGAGTTCCAGTCCCTTCAATGGACTCGTATTAAAACAGTAGAGTTCCAGTCCCTTCAGTGGACTCGTATTCAAACAGTAGAGTCCCAGTCCCTTCAATGGACTCGTATTCAAACAGTAGAGTATCAGTCCCTTCATTGGACTCGTATTAAAACAGTAGAGTATCAGTCCCTTCAGTGGACTCCTATTAAAACAGTAGAGTATCAGTCCCTTCAATGGACTCGTATTAAAACAGTAGAGTATCAGTCCCTTCAATGGACTCGTATTAAAACAGTAGAGTATCAGTCCCTTCAATGGACTCGTATTAAAACAGTAGAGTATCAGTCCCTTCAATGGACTCATATTAAAACAGTAGAGTTCCAGTCCCTTCAATGGACTCGTATTCAAACAGTAGAGTATCAGTCCCTTCAATGGACTCGTATTAAAACAGTAGAGTTCCAGTCCCTTCAATGGACTCGTATTAAAACAGTAGAGTTCCAGTCCCTTCATTGGACTCATATTAAAACAGTAGAGTTCCAGTCCCTTCAATGGACTCATATTAAAACAGTAGAGTTCCAGTCCCTTCAATGGACTCGTATTAAAACAGTAGAGTTCCAGTCCCTTCAATAGACTCGTATTAAAACAGTAGAGTTCCAGTCCCTTCAGTGGACTCGTATTCAAACAGTAGAGTTCCAGTCCCTTCAATGGACTCGTATTCAAACAGTAGAGTATCAGTCCCTTCATTGGACTCGTATTAAAACAGTAGAGTATCAGTCCCTTCAGTGGACTCCTATTAAAACAGTAGAGTATCAGTCCCTTCAATGGACTCGTATTAAAACAGTAGAGTATCAGTCCCTTCAATGGACTCGTATTAAAACAGTAGAGTATCAGTCCCTTCAATGGACTTGTATTAAAACAGTAGAGTATCAGTCCCTTCATTGGACTCATATTAAAACAGTAGAGTTCCAATCCCTTCATTGGACTCGTATTAAAACAGTAGAGTATCAGTCCCTTCAGTGGACTCGTATTAAAACAGTAGCGTATCAGTCCCTTCAGTGGACTCGTATTAAAACAGTAGAATATCAGTCCCTTCAATGGACTCGTATTAAAACAGTAGAGTATCAGTCCCTTCATTGGACTCGTATTAAAACAGTAGAGTATCAGTCCCTTCAATGGATAATTTAATAATTAGTCACACACACACACACACACACACACACACACACACACACACACACACACACACACACACACACACACACACACACATGGAACTGGTCTTGAAAGACCACCCCTACTGCCCAAAAATATAAGTGTCTCTGATGACAGATGGACTCTCGTGACACAAGTGATGGGTTGTAATTAACACTATATAGTCAGTCAGTATATGCATTAGGAGTGGTTGTCCCAGACAGGTCGTCTTATGGCATGTCAGTCAAAACTTGCACACACACACACACACACACACACACACACACACACACACACACACACACACACACACACACACACACACACACACACACACACACACACCTGTCTGAGGTCTTGAACTACATTTAAAGCAAGATCTGATACTTGCCATTCAGAGTGACTCCATTATTGTGTGGTGTATGTGTATACACTTATCTCACCTACCATTATTAGCTTATCAACAGGTGTTTAGTTAAAGGTTCTTTGCACAATGTTCATGGATGATAAAGATTTTGTCTTTTGTCATGATATGGAGTAGATGGAACTAAGATTTTGTGTTTGTATATTTTATTTACAAATGTTTGAATGAATTCCAGAGGCACTTTAAACAGATTACTTAGAATTTGTGATTTCTTTGATGTTTTGATTGAGAAAACATCAACACATGGTAAGATTAAATCAAAGTAGCTGGACTGTGTAAATAATCAATGTATGAATCTTATCTTATATGTACCTGCTTGCATGGTATGAAATGATCAAAATACAATTATTGTATTGCAGGTAGATCTAGTTCAAACAATGGCTATTATCTAGCTGAAATTATGAAGTGTGTCTCTTTTGAAGATGTTTTGAGAGTTCTTACCTGACAGAAACTTTAATTCTCTACAAGCAAATAATAATACTGCTGCAGCTGCTGCTACTACTACTACTACTACTACTACCACTACTACTGATAATAATAATAATGAGAAGAAGAAATGGAAGAGTAAATAAAAAATAGCATTTGGTCAGATGATGAACTATGTTGCTAAGTATTGAAGTCTACAAATCGTTGTCTCATTGAATCCAGTTAGATCTTTTTGTATGTGGTGTGGTATGTCTGGTATGACTATTAATAGTGACTAAATTTTTGGTAGTAGACAAATTGAGAGTATCAATTTATTCCCAAACCACAAATAGTAGGCTAGGATCATGGTGTTAATGGACAATCAATACTGCATCCAGACAGAGGGTAAATAGTCAGGAGGTGGCATTATCAGTAATTGAAGGTATAGGATTGGTGACTGGATTGCTTTGGGAGTGCTCTTGCATTGCTGATGTGGAAAATTAGCCTTTCACCCAGAAATAGAATATTTCACCCCATGTCTAAATCTGCTATGTTGATATGGAAATATACACTGTAAAATGAACAAGTCACTGAAGAGGTACACAGATCTAGTTAATTTATTAAGTTTAATGAAAGATAATTTGACCTCTCAGAACTTCATGTTTCCTATCCAGAAGTGATTAAACATGGCCTTATTTAAGGGGATCTTCAGAATATAGCATACCTGAATGATGAAGAACTTGCCCTACTTGATATAATTACAGTTGTAGATTGTTACAGACTGGTCAGTTTTAATTGATTATTGACCAGTACACAAGGTGCCATTCTGAGTCTTACCTTTTAGTTCCACAATTTCAAAATTTTTTAGACTTACAATTGTATCTCATCCAGTTCCCTACTTTTAATTTACTACTTGTTCCACAATCCAATTTCCACATCTTAATTGCCAGTTGCCCTAATCTTGACACCCAATTATCACTCCCCATGCCTTAGAAGTCTCATACTTTGGATTTTCTTTATTTCAAGAGCATGTGTGTGTGATTTGGATTTTTAATGTATGTGAGGGTTTTGGTTGTGGGGGATTGGGGGTGGGGTGCCTCCAATATTTATTTAAATTATTGTAGAAGTCTCACCCAGGCTCGATTTTGGTTGGAAGTTGATTTAGTGACAGTTAGATATACAGCTCCGAACCCCCAGTCAGCAATGCCGATGGTTAAATGAATAAAGATACAAAAAAAGGGTGAAGTTCAATAATGACAATTTAATAACAGTTAAAAAGATCAATAGTTCGAATTTCCCAAATACAATTCCTCCACTCGACCCTTTTCTAGCCTATTGCATCATTTGATTCGTAGTGTGAGAGATTTCCACCTGTCCTTGTGTACTTCTCATCTGTGTACTCCTCTCTATCTCCTAATTCCCTCTCGTCCTCCCTGACTCCCTCCAAGTTCCTTCTCCTCCTCCTTCTCTATTTCCTCCTCCAGACCACTTTCCTCCTCCTCCCCTTCTATCCCTCTTCTATGTCGACTGCACGTTGTCGACTCCGACTGCACTGTCAGTCTCACTTCCGTCTCCCTCTTAGAGACTCGGGACTACTGAACTTAAACCGGAAGTTCTGTCCCCCGAAAAGCTTCCTGTGAAAACACAAGGATGGTACAATATTTCCCTCAGCGCTCACATCTCACACTACACACAGCCTATCATCAGATAAGGCTATTAAATTTCACCGGCCACGCATTCATTCACACCGAAATACGCATACATTCTTCTATGGTAAAACACAACATAATAACACAACATGATGAAAGCATGGTATTAATTACTCTTATACATACAACAATAAATTGCTTCACATCAGTACATACTTATAATTCCATTACACAAACCAATAAACAACAATCAGACGCATATCTTTACATCACAACTCATACCAAATATACAAATATTCAAATATCCATGCTCTGATATATTCACACATCTAGCGTAACTAATCGTACATACATCAATCATTTTCCTAAACTCCAATACAAACATGCGTAAATTCTAACATAACGCATTACTAAAGGTACTGGTTACTACGAAGTAACCTACCAGCAAATTACAA